>JAHIAM010018371.1:0-45462 GCA_021605205.1 Aegilops longissima
CAAGGCGGGAGGAACCAGGCCTCAACGGAACGAACAGAGCCGTGAAGATGCGCCGTCCAATGCGACGGAGGGAGTACGAGGTTGACGGTGGGTGGTGGGGCTAGTCACTTGGCTTCAGAATGCACAAGGAGCTCAAGCAGCCGGGCGTGAGTGATGTTATTTCCCTTGGTTGTGATTTGTTACAATATTTCACTCTAAATTAAACGAATGGCAAGCCATTTTCCTTGTTTCAAAGAAAATATGACAGTACACACCGAGTTGAAAAGGGCAGGAACATCTAACTCCATCTTACAAACTGTATAAAAGCACGAGGTTTGATTGTTCATCGTGTTTACAAAAACCAGATTGAAAAGGGCAACAACATCTAACTCCAAAGACTGCTTTTGGCAGTACAAATAAATGGATCGGTCAAGTCCATAGAATGAACATCCCGGATCGTAAAATTTATCGGATTATGACCACAATATGTTGTAAATAGAAGGCCGCACGCTCGTAAGCTCTTTTGCCCACCTGAAACTCCTTTTTTGCTCTTCGACATACCCATCCGCCAAAACCATGTCTCGATAAACTTAAGCCCGATGGACAATAGTAACCTCAAGATTCAGCAGAAGAATGTGACAAATCTTGTGTTTGCACGGTTGGCTACATATCGCTCTAGCATTATTGTCTTCAATCGAATCTCATGAGAAGTGAGAAAATCCCGATGCTTACGTAATCCACCGATTGGTTATAACTTTCTTACCCCGGCCCGCTGCTCAAATAGACATGAAAATTGAAAATAGTTAAGGTCTAAAAGAAGAATGTCGAAAGAGCAACAAGCTGAACGGTTAATTCTAGTACACTATATGCGGCTTCCAATGTGCGTGAAATTATCACCTTTATATACAACTTCTCCGCATATGGAAAGCATTGCAGCAAGCCAATAATCTTGTTCAGATCAAAACTATTCATTTGGATATATAAGATCTTGACAGATCCAGCACCATTGATAGGCCATCCATGGAGAAACTCTTCATTGAGCATAGAACATAATATTAGTACAAAAGTGTACTCCAAATGATATATAAATTATGCGCAGAAATTTAAAATGCAGCATATGGTTACAAGTGTAGATGATAATATAAAGTACCAAGAACTGTGGAGCCAAACACCATATTGAAATGAGCATGTAGATCATGTATTACACCCAAGGTCTCCAGCTTAGGCGCAGAGAGGACGGTTATTTGCAAAGGTGAATAACTAGAATCAAGGATCAACCTTGAAGTGAAGGGGCATCTTGATGATGAGCTGCCTTCCGCAAAAGAAATTCCAATTTTACAGGTTAGGCGATTTTATTTGGAGACAACCGATTCTAATCTGTGAAAACAGCACCAAGCACTCCAACGCAGGCAACTGGAGGGATGATGCTGTGCAATTAGGGCCTCCGATATACGAACCTCGCACAAGTGAAAGTTTCTTGAGAAATGGGAGTCAAGGTTTAGTACCGATTGTCTAGAAGGTAGCACAGCGCAAAGGTGGCGTGTGGAGAGAGGAGAAACCGCGAGATGGACATCGTGCTAAGGGCACAAGTTCATGGCGCTCAGATGTGGTATGTGATTTCAGGGAATAGTAGAACTCAAGCGTATGTAGTTCTGTGATTTCTGGGGATTTCAGCCAAAGGCCCACCTGCAGTGGCATGGTATGCTTGCTCAGTAGCATGACGGGATGCAGAGGCTTTGAACGGAGCCCTCGTGGGAGGAGATGATGGCTCTAGGGATTTCAAAATCATTGAAGAGAGATAGCTGACGAGAGTCGAGATTAGGGGCACGGCGCGCCATAGAGGGCGCCACCGAATTGAGAGGGCTTGGTGCAGCAGCAATCCTTGGTGGGGAGAAGCGAGATGATCTCCCAAGGATGGCGCCCGGAGATCGCTGATGTGGTCCACCCGAGATTCTACGGGTTCCGATCCGTGGGGCGGATCGCCGCTTCTCACTGCTGCCGGTGCGGGATCTACAACAAAGGCCATCACAAGGGAGCCTCATCTTCTTGCGCTGAGTCACCGACCCATTTTCTCGAGGGCCGCGTCAGCACCACGGATTTGAGCAGAGTAACGAATGACGAGCCTAATTTAGAAAAGTAGCGAAGAAGAAGGGAGCTGGGGTTTTCTCAGAGGAGTGAGAAAGAAAGGGAGCTGGGTTTTCAGAGGAGTGAGGTGAGGAATTTGGGGTACGAGGAGCGAGCTGACGGAGGTGGGTGGGAGCGAGGAGGAAGAAGAGCACCTGTGGTTTTTTGTGGGGAGGGGGCGGTGCGGTGTGGGTAGCGCTTTTGAATTGATTTTACTATTTACTAGTGTGGATTGGCTGTTTTGTCTTGGGCCCAGTAAACAATTACTACTAGTACAAAGGAGACACTCTACGCTACCCAAAAACAATTACTACTAGTATAGTGGAGACACTCTACCGCTTCGCTCCTCCTAGGTCATTGAAACGCTCCTCATGAATGTCGTTATACTTTTGTCACCGACATGCGGGCCATGCAGAGCTGGGCCCAAATGCCATCCACCAAATTAGCAGGCAGATGCAAGCGAGAGTCACCCCGTCGAAGGCCGCAAGAACGAGCCGTCAGACACAAAACCCCACCTCCCCGCAGCCTAAGTTTGACGGACGAAGCAACCATCATTTCACCTCGCTGAATCCCTTCTCCTCACCGCCTTCAAGAAAGGCAACACTCGTGATCTGCCATCGTTCTCTCTCCCAACAAAGGGAAGGTAAGCGGATCCGTGATGTTGGTATATTTTCGCTCAGAGAAAAAAAGAACTTTTGCAAAGCAGAATCGATCCTCACTCTCTTTTTGTTTCATTGTCATTGCGATTGTGTTTTCCTTTCAAAGGGTCTCCTAGTATTCGCGCCTTATGATGGACCAAGGAGAACCAGGCAAAGATCTGCCGATATTGGAGCAGACGCGGAGGCTGATCCCCACGAGATAGAGAGCTCCAAGAAGATGGAGGCAGCCACCGAGCCTACCCTGATACGCCACGGCCACTACCGAGATGGTCAACGCCTGCTTGAGGTTACAGCTCGGGCACGCAGGAGCAGTTTTCCCTTCGAGGATGTGCCCACCCCCGCGAGCTGCCCAAGGTGATTTCTTCTTTGCCGATCTGTGGTGATTAATAATGCAAAATTTTATTAGCTTAGATGCCATGCTATACATAGTGGTTTAAATAACTTGTGGTTCTTATAATCGAAAAGTAATTCAGAATTTGTTTCTATTTCAATTAGAGCCCGATGCGCATAAGGATTGTGTGGTTGTGCATGTCACTCGCTATGAGGCGGACGACCTGAATATACGACCGGAAAACAGAGTTCTTAGGCTCTTGGATCCTCGAAGCCATTTGCGGTTATACCAATGAAGAGTTGTATTCCAGCCTCACCGTTGTCAAGCGTGTTGTCCAGGTGTATCAAGCACAAGAAGTTCAAAGCTACTCCTTAGTTTGTGAGGCATACTGTTTTGCAAGTTTACGCAGAAGATGACGGGCATGCCTCCACAAACAAGTTTATCGCTGGCAAGGCCACAAGGTTGTCTTCATGAAGGTTCACGGATTGAGCTGCATGGACGCCCTGATGATGTTCATGGCAAGGTCCGCCTTGTGTCCAGCCCAAATTAGATCGAGGCATGAAATAGTTGCCCCACTAGTGTTTAATAGTAGTTTGATTGTGTCTAATTATCCAACCTTGCATGTTATCGAATTCTCCGGGCTAGTGCTCGCTTTGAACGCTCACGGAACTGCCGCTAGTTTTGTGTGCTCGGAATCATGTGAGAACCATCGTAATTGTTGCCAAAACAGATGTGTCCTCACTAGTTTTTTCATGAATATGGCATGGTAAGACATAAGTTTTCATGGTTTATCATATGAGCAGTGTGTTTTGATGAAATAGAGCACTGCTCGAGAACCGGTACCGACGATACATAAGTACTTGTAAACACTGTTGGTGCTACCCCACTTGTAAGCAGTGCAAAACACGGCACATTGGCTCAGCTCGCTCAACACTAGGCTATCGACCAGCTAACAATCAACAATCATCGTCATATATAAGCAACTACTATGTATCTTGTTACGTGGTTCATGCAGTTAATTGAGGCCACAATGTAATAAATTCCAAACGCTCACACGCTACTCCAACCATGTGGAACACTCACAATTAAACTCGCCTTTCATAAAAATCTTGAAAAGCATAAGTTAAGCAATTTTATACATCTCAATGATTCATAGAACATAACAAACATATACTAGTTCACAGCAAAAGACAAAGTTGTGAGAAGGTTTACAAATCAGGAAAAACAAGCAAGGCTTCTCGAGCAAAGGGCCTCCCGGAGGCTTAAATTTCCTGGAGTTCACTCTGGTTTTTTCTTGTTGCCACCATTCAGGTTAGGTTCTCTCATTCCGAATAACCAGCTTATAATTGTGGTCTCACCGAATGTTGAACTGAACCATGCAAAGTATCGACCAGCTGAAATGCTTGTGCATTCCACTAAATTTAAGCACCGCTTATTTGCAGAAATAAGCACCACAATGCCTCTTGTCCGCCAAGACCTGTCCAAAAACTGTCGGCAGCCGTGCTGCCTAGTCCTCGGTCCATGGATGAACTGTAGAAGTGCATTCCACTAGGATGCAGTTGTTTTCCTCCCTGCACTGCAATCGAAGTAAAATGTATGAATCAGCTTTTAGATTGTGTTGGTCATTCTACCTTAGTTACTACCAATGTAGGGATACCTTGAAGACGGAGGTTAGACGAGGCAACGAGGGATAGCCATCTCATTTTGCGCAGTTGTACTAAAACTGAGGTGTGTGCTTTGTTTATGCCGGATAGAAACGATACGAGACAGATATCCCAAACGATATGGAGACATACATCCTGTTTGCTAAATACGTAAATACGGTTATTTAAACAAGGACACATATTACTACTTTCCCCGCTTCCTCTTAGAACCAAGTCCTAGATTCATGCTACAGCTTTCCCACTTTCCCTGTTTGAACCAACGCTTGAGTTCATTGTAAGAACTAGCTTTACTTCTAATAATAGTAGAAGTCTAGGTGGCTTTGTAACAGCGGACGAAGTAGAAAAGGATCCACACGAAGGGGGAAGAGCTGGGGCAGTGAGCAAGGCAGGTTTCAAGGAATATATACCGAGGGTCGCCGGATGTGGCAAAGACGGCATCGGAGGCCGATCTTGGCCACAATCCGCAGGAGGAAGAAGGGGTCGGAGCCTCCGAGCCGGGCGCCTTCGGAGAGAACGCACGGCAGCCGATCGGGACGCTGGCAGCCGTTGGTCTCTCCTCCTGCCGACGCATAGTGAACGATGCACCTACACCCCCCCCTGGTCGAGGTTGTCCGCCGGATTTGTGACCAGCCGTGAGCTGAGAGAGAGAGGTGGCCACATATGTCTTGCTTAGATTTGGAGAGCATGAGAGAGTGCACGAGAGAACCCTAGTAAAGCAAGCGCTAAGGCTCCTCGCTTTATATATAGGAGTGATTTTGTTGTACCGCTTCAAAAAAATGCGCCCCACGTACCCTGAAGTGGGTGTGAGAGAACTAGTGCGGCATGCACCGCTTCTTCGTGAGAGGATAATATATACTATGCCCAAAGAACGCTCACCCCAAGAGTAATAGTATAAGTGTGTGACGTGAGCTAAAATAAAATGTGCGCTCGCCTTTTGTTTTTAGAAGTTCGAGGGTAGGGTGAAGAGCACATATGTGCGTGACGCTCACCGCAGAGCAGAGGATGGTGCGACGTGCGAAGTCTCGAGAGGACCGGAGAGTCATGACTCGTGAGGGTGCGTGCGAGAGAGAGAGGGGGCACGATCAATGCAATGCATGTGTCCAGAATCATTATCCGACAAACGCTCGCCACAAGCCTTTTCCCGATTTAACGCAGAAGAACCGTTAGATCGGCATCCGAGAGTGTCAGCTTTGCCATGTCATTTAATGTAACAGCCACTCCTCCTACACACAAATCTTCCATGAGTGTTAGCAACTGCCGATGCTCCTCCGTTCAAATGCAAGGATATAGCTTTATTGAAAATTAGAACCTCGCAAACTTTACCGAAGTTTTCGTTACCAAATTGCACATGTAGAATACTCGTATATATCATTTCATTCATCTTCGATAGGTACTATAAAGATGGGTGAGGAGTCTACAAAGAAAGACCATCGATCACCCGCAGCAATTTCAACCATCCTTTAGTGTCGAGGAATATCATAGGAACTCTATATGATATGATTTTTATAGGATTTTTTCCTTTAGAGCCAATTGGTTCATAGGAATAGATTCATATACTTACATTTCAAAGGAAATAAACATGATATCATTTCTATAGCTTTAGAGCCACTTGGTTCATATGAATGGATTCCTATACTCCTTAATTTCAAAGGAAAATAAACATTAGCGATATTCAATAGAAAAGTTCCTATGATATGAACCAAATTACATCTCTTTACTAATCCCTCCTCATAGGAATTGAGATACATGTCATCTCTAGATTCAATAGAAAAGTTCCTATGATGTGAACCAAATGACATCTCTTTTCCAATCTCTACTATAGGAATTGAGATGCTCCATGTCATCTCTTTCCCTACAACTTCCACGTATGCATCTTCTATTCCTAAATAGATAGTACAACCCACTAGTAGCTTTTCCAAAACATGCAACTATGGCACAAGAACTATATAGTGTGCAATAACTTTGAAAGATGGTCGCTGGATGAAGCTAACCCGAAAGCAGTAGATGGGCAACCGAGCACCCGCTGGATATCATCAACATTCCACCAGATCTACCACATGTACAATTTAGAAGACTCCATGGTTGAACTTAAGCATAATGCACAAACCTCAAAACACAAGCACTTCTCCTTTGTTCTAGAATCTTCAGATCATAATTAATTTTTTTTCTAAATGAATTGCCATTATTTGTTTTTTACTTTATGATTTACAATGCACAACCCCATGAATCTTAACATTTTTATAAAACTAATTGATTTTGAATGAGATGAACTATAAGAACTAAACTAACATCTACATCATGCATATATGACTCAAAGCTTTACGTATAGTGTGTATTTATTCATAATTTGTTTCAAATCTCATGCTCAATACATGTGTACCTTACTAGTTTTGAGTAGAGTAGCAAATTTCACGCTGCCCCGGTATATCAAAATGCAGGGCCCATGCATCATTGTTTTCGTCGAACCCACGCCCACAATTTTTGTACGTATATCTCCACGGTCCCTAACCCAAAATGCTGCCTCGCTCTGAAAACCAAGCGCCCACAATATTTAAGCCGACTGAACTCCGCTTATACGACGTGGCCCTCGCCGAGTACCCACAAACCCTACCGCCGCACTCATCATCGTTTTCTTCAAGAGGACGAGGGAGAAGCCGATTTGTAGTGGAGGCGCCAAAAAGGATCAGAGGGAGACCCTACCCTAGGGTGCCCTAGGTAGCTGCCGACGCATCATTGTTTTCTTTCTTTATGTCTTTGCCGCTAGAGTGAAATGATGGTTGCTTCGTCTCTTCACCTTAATGTGGGAAAGGTGGGGCTTGTGATTTGACCCTCATCGCTATTTTCTACTATCGGGCCACACCGGGTGCCTCCAATTCCAACCGCTGTTCAACTGTAATTTGGTGCATCGCACGTGGAACAAGACGGTGGATGAGCCACATGTCCGCCAAAGGGGTCCGTTAATGTGTCGCCATTTCGTAGCGGATCGACCTCCTTGAGTTGTTACGCCAACACGACAGAGCAGCCTACCACTTGGTTTTGCCCTTGGTGAATCCCGACTATATTGATCTAAAAAGATACGAGAACTACCCTCCTCCCGGTTTTTTATTTGTTAGGCCCTCGGTTTATAGGGCCTGCACGTAGTTCTAGGTCATCCATTTGACTAACTAAATATGAGTTACTATGTCACAAAAAGTATATCATTGGATTCTTATTGGTTGATATGTGAAAGAAACAAGAAACGAGGTAGAAGTTAATGCACCGCGCTTAGTATTGTGGGATTATTTGGTTTTAAGATGACGGCGCTTTGTTGCAAGGGTGGTCATGAATGGGTTGGGATCGTCAAAATAGACATGTTTGGTTATAAAGCACATGAATGGTTTGAGTCAAAAAGAGAATATGCCTTGAAGATGCTGAACCATTCCACCCAACCAAATCGGTCGAATCAAATGGCCACCCTTTGCATGCATGACTATGTGAGCATGACTGTGGTCCCGCCTTTAAATAATTAGCTCATCTCTTATATTCAGCCAAACACATGAATTGAATGGTTCAATCCAAAAAATTGAATGGTCCCAATCCATTCATACGATACCTTCAACCAAACACATACGACGGAGGGAGTAGTTGTATTTAAAAGTCGAGGGCGGGCTTTTCTGGTGAGGGGCAGCCCGCCTAGTCGGTTCGACAGAGACGCGAGAAGACGAGGGAGTAGGCTGCTGCAAATGTAGGGCTGTGTGATTTGACAGTGGTACTCTGGACAGGTGGGGCCCGTGATTTGACTTGCCATTATCATTTTAATCAAGGGCCACGACCGCGTGAGTCTCCCGATTCCCACCACCTCCATACGTGCTCTCCCAATGCTCCACCATGTAGTAGTAGAGTGGCTCTGCATGAGAGCCCACTTCTCCACTTTTTCCTTGCCTCTTTCCTCCACATATGCAAAATGCCATGTAAAGCACTATTGTACTTACTTGTTCTTAAAGCTTAAGCTTGCCACATAGGCATAAAGTCTTATGTGGCAAGTTAATCAAGAAGAGAGAGACTAGTTTGGTGACCCAAGGAAGAAACGGTGCTAAGCGCTGGTACCTAGGTGAAGAGACAATTTGAGTCTATAGCTAATTAAATGAAGCAAACTTAGCAACACCATTTCATTAGAAGAGGTCACCTTGGCAAATGCAATAATACTAGATTCTCGGTCCCATTAGATAAGAACGCTTTGACGCACACTAGCTAGTGTCAAAAACGTCTTATATTATGGGACGGAGGAGTACGAAGAAAGAGATAGAGAGGAGTAAAAAATACACTTATAGCCAACCTTGTTGTAGTATGAGTGACTAAGTGATGACTATGCATGACATGCCAACATCGAAGCCTAACGACCGTGTTAAATCTCCAAGGCACCACGCGAAAGGTTAAGTCGTGGTAGGCGCGAAGATACGGCTGTCGCAGCCCTTGATCCGAGATCAAACTCGATGCTAAGTTGCTGAAAATTTTAAGAATAACCTCCAGATAGGATATTCACCCATAGGTCTAGAATCACGCCATGCAACCGCTTGATCTCAGATCCAAGCGCCTCTAAGCCCGTGATTATGGGAGAATGGAAAGCCACTCCCTGCTGCTCGGACGCCGCAGTTCGCTTCCTACTTTTCCCGACGCCCTTTAATACTACGGCGGTTCGCCTTAGTCGCCCTGGCCCATTCACATTACGGCAGTTCCACTAATCCTAACCCTCCTCCCAAATCCATGGGCCCCAAATCTCCCGATCGGGGTGAGTACAAGGTTAGAACCATCACCGGATGAGTTCGACGTCATTACACCTTATTTCCGCGACGGTGAAAGGATGCCTTTCGCTTCACGATGTTCAAAACTCAGATGATGAGGGTCGCCTAGATGTTGAGTACACAAGTGGGACAAAGAAGGATCTAAAGGACAAGAGAGGAAGAAGCCCGCCGTGATCCGGTTTGTGTACATAACGCTTTTGGTCTACCACATATGCCATGCCGACGTTGAGTGCCAGGATTTTAAGAACTTCCTCGAGGACAAAACAACAAATTCCATGAGACTTTAAGAACGATAAAGAAGTCCGCGCCGGATAGGCCTCGCTGTAGGCAACCCTTCGACCTCCGTAAGAATCGGCCGGTGCCCTCTCATCAGCCCTCACGCCGACTCGGCAGAGCCATAGTTCATCCTTCGTACTCGCAAACCGGAGAAACCTCATTACATGTTTCATCGCCATGCATGGCAGTGGAATGTACTAGATATAGACCACATCCACTACGCTGCAATGGATGGCTACCTTTGTTTCAATATCTACAAGGGTTGGATGAAGAGCAACAGCGTTGGTGGTTCAAACAAAGAAGTATCGCCAAGAGGAAGAGGGACAAGGACTAAGTGGAGGACGTGGACGAGGACCCGAGTAAGGTGGCAGTGTCGCTGCTCATGGCGGTTCTAAACTTCTAATGTAGTGTCTACCGGATTAGTTGCATAGTTTAATTTCAGGTGTGCTTAGTTTAATTCGAGGTGTGTTGTGCCGAGCCCCCAGCAGATCTATGTTATGTTTCTTCTCACATTTTAACTCTTCAAAGATGTACATATTAGTACTAGTATTTCTTTAATAGAATTTAGCACCCCAATTCAGCACGCATTAGCTTTTTTAATAGTACTATATGCATAATTTGGCCATTTAGCGCCTCTATATGTACCACCTTTTTTAAAATTTCAATTTTGCTCCATGGCTAATCCATCGATAGTGGAGTACTACTGCATAAAAGTATACATTTTTAAAAAGGCTAGCGATCGTTCATCACATATATATATATATATATATATATTGCCGCTAAATTCTCAACCTAGAACGACGGGCATGCCGTGTAGTAAACCGATCCGAGGAAGTATAGTAAAATGAGGTGATTTTACCCAACGATCAGGGGAGCATGGCTCATGCGGTCCCACGTGTCATGATGTACCAACGCGACGCGCGTGGTCCTCTTGAGGCGTAGTAATACTAGTACGTGGTTTGAGATGATGTCGAACCAAGTGTGAAATAATGGTTGCTTCGTCCGTCTGGGAAGGTGCGACATTGTGATTTGACGCCTCATTGCTCATTACTAACACCGGGCCGGTACGAGTGGGTGCGCCCCTCGCTGTTCTCAGACCGTTATTTGGTGCTTGACACGCCGATTCGATCGCTATATGTCCCACATGTCGGTGACAGAAGTACAGAATTCATGAAAGGGAGCGCCGACGGAGGAGTATACTACAGAATTCATGAAAGGGAGCGATTTAGTTTTGGAAAAATCTGTTTTACGAGTATGTACCCACTAGGGTTTATAGGGCTCATCCAAAAACATTCTTTTCCGCTTGATAAGTCTCAATTCTAGTACTATACTAGTAGTAGTAGCATTACATGTTGGATTTCGAGGTGCTAGATCACCCGACGCAAGCAGGTCAAGAGGAAACTAACCAATGCATGTACAAGTTCATGGAAATTTAGTGGTCATTCATGCATTCGCTCTAATTAATGCCTCGGTAAACATAACTTCTTGAGAAAAACGAGCGCATTATGCAAACTACTTAAATTAATTCACCACTCACCGCTCACCTTGGTTGGAGAGATTTTGAAATTGAGCCATAAACCGGAAAGGAGGGAGTAGTAACTTTGTCTCGATTACTATTTGTGGCCTTGTATAGATGCAAAATGTATTTTTTGTAGTGGCCTTTTATAAGTAAATAGAGGGAGTACTAACCAAAGTGCATAGTAGGGACGAGGAGTAAACGGAGGGTGTAGTAAAATTTTCTCCTCAGGTTATGGAGCCACCACGCTGCATGCGGGAGCGGGCGAAGGCGACATGAGTACTCCAGCTTCACCTCATCCTGAGCCACCGCCCTGTGGCATGGGGAGACGGCGACTAAGAAAGTTTCTCCTCATTCTCAGCGAGTTGACGGAACACATCAAAAGTACTCCAAAGTATAGAGCCTTGCCTCTAAGGTAGGCCCCACATGGTTTGCCCTTTTTTAATTTAACATAACGCTCAAGTCGCAATTTGTTTGTTCACCCGTGGTAGACGATCCTCCCTCCACCAAGTGGACAACCAAGACACGTACAAATTACCACGTGGCTGCCTTTTTCAGCAGTAAATGAGCTCCACCGTACCCGCTGGTGTGGTTGGGAAAGAGACGGAGTATGTGCTCCGTATGGCACCTCTTCTCTTCATGCACGCCCCCACCCACGTGGTGTGTGTGAGAGAGATACAAACCTATACATAATGCGCCGCCCATCCCCATGCCTCCGCCATCACCACCACCACCACCACCACGCACCACGCCCACCTCCTCACCTTATCTCTCATATTTCTCCCTCCATTTTATATACAAGGGCCACTATCAAAATTACAATTTGCAGATATACAAGGCCACTAACACTAATCGATGCAATATTAATGGTGTTTGCCTCTGGTACTAGCAAAGGAGGACATTAGTTATCCCTTGCATGCATGCGGAGTTTGTAAAAAATGCATCTTTGATGTTCCGGCAATGCACGGGCATCTTGCTAGTCCATGAAACAACACATGGCAAAATTCCACGGTGAATGAGGGATTTGAATCTGTTGGGAGGGCTGTTTGATCTTGCCCGGTAGCAAAATATTGATTTTTTTGTCCACCGGGCCTTTGCCACCGGCGAACGAGGAACGGCTCGGTGCTCTTGTCATGCATCCTCCAAAAGACGTTGGAGACGAGTCGCATGAGCTATGTTTTTGTCCCATTAACGCCGCCCGACCCCGCAGACCGACCCCAATTAAATTACGCCATCCAACCGTAGCCCATACATTATGACAAAGAACTCAACCAACCGGAAAATTCACGCAAACACGAGACAAACCGATACTATTCACGAACCACCGGAGTATTTCATATAAACAACGACGGAAATCATATAAAATACCGGATTTTCACACAAACATGACGGATTTCATTAATTCAAATGAACTAGCGGTGCTAGTTCGACAGCAGTATATAATACATGGCCTAAATGGTCGCCTCACGATCGAGTGTTCTCATGTCCGGAGCATGATCACCGACTGCCGGAGCCCCGAGGTATATGCTTCAACGAAGGACGGCTCCCCCACGCCAACTGATATCATTGGCGGTCAAGATGATGGTGGCCGCACCGTTCGAAGTTCATCCCCCATTTCGCCATGGCCGCACCGCCGAGTTCATCCTAACATTACCTCTTCCGGGAGCCCGCGGGTCGACGAAGGTCCCGCAACAAAAGGATCCGCAAGACACCGCTGTTACGCCGGGCGCCGCCCGCTGTGGTTCAGGGACCCAAGCGGGCGGCCTCCCTGTTCTACTTCTCTGATGATGGGGCGACGGAGGCGTCCACCATTGGCTTCCCACGCACCCGCTTCGTCATGGCGCGGCCGATGGGAGTTCGCCACGTAAAGAGAGCGGAGGCGGCGGGGGAAGCAAAGAACGTGCCCGCGCCGCCTCGCCGAGCTGGCTCGAGCGGCGAAGTTGTTGAACCGCTCCCGCTTGGGGCGCCAAATGGCTCCATCGGGGGGGGAGGTGGTTCAGCGAGCTGTAGTCAGATCCGGGGCTACCCAAGCTTGGATGCGGAATAACTTTCGAAGCCATTGTAAGAGGGACAAAATGGTGGAGGAGATAGGGAGCGGGAGGTGGATTTTGGCCCGCTCCCATTAAATAGGAGTTTAAATAGAAGGCGGACGGGGAGCTCGGCCGGTTGCGCTTAACGCCGCCCGGCCGGAACGGACGGTGTCCGGAGGGTTTTGGCTTCACACGGGCGGTTTCATGGAGGCGCTTGAATGCGGCAGAGTGTTTCAGCGGGCGTCGCGAGTGGCGCCGATGACCAGGACACCGCACCATTCTTCCACCGACGGGGTTTTGGGCATGGCCTCATGTTGACCCAACGCAGGCAGGCAACAGAGGAACCTTTGGTGGGCCAGGCGGTCGAAGCGGCATTTCATAAACCGGATTGTTCATTGAGTGTGACGCCATCTTTTTGTAGTTAAGGTGGCTAGGGTGGTGCTGCAGGCGGCGAAAAGGGATGCGGCGTGGGTGCCTTTCGGTTGTGCATGGGTGCGACGCGGGTTTGTTCATGCATGGGTGCGCGAGCGTGTTCGGAGTGCATTGTACGCAAAGGGCACGCCAAAGGCGGGCGGTAAGCGGGTGTAGCATTTGGGTTGCACGCCACATGCGGGGTCTTGCGGCGCATGTGTACGCGGGTGAGGCTAACGCCGCCCATCGATTTTTTCATCTCGTCATTAGATTTTCCAGGTGGATACAAAATCAAGGGCCTCCAGCTTATCATCAAACCCACCCCCGAGCCGCCAACCACCACCGCCGAACCCCCGCCTCCCGCCCCAGCCGCCGCCCTCCCAAACCACTCCCCCCCGTCCCCGCACCTTCGAGAGGGGCCAACAACATGATTTTGAGATTTTACAAGTCACCATAGGTGCCTCAGAGTGAAAGTGGAACGCCTCCCATGAACGTACATTGCCGGGAAAATACTGAAATTAACACAAGATAAATGGAGCACCGGACTTTAACCTTGGTGGGCCTGGAAACCACCCCCAACCATCCAACCACATGTTGGTTAGCACGAAAAATGTATTGGTGACCGTGATGAGCTTATTTCGTCCAAGGACTATATCGGGCTTTCGTCAAATACAATGACCATAAGTGTCCAACAAAATAGGAGCACGATCAAATGCAAAGTCCAGTGTCATCAACAAAATATGGAGACGACGTGAGCTAGATACCATTGTACTATCGTGATATGCTTATTTTCTTAGTGGCCATTATGCTGTGGTGTGGGGGTACATCATTTTAGTTGTGGTGGGTCAACATGAAGACTCATGGGTCGGTTCCATCCCCACCACATATAGGTTGGACCAAGACGGTTTAAGGAGATCCATGTGGAGGACCGGCATAACACGGTTACCAGAGTTTGGGAGGACTCTATCCCACCGGTGATGTCTTTATATGATTTGTAACCCAGGCCCTTAGTATTTATACAAGCTGGGGGCTAGTTCCGATAGTATATATACACACACGCACAATGGGTATTACGGGTACTTTGTAACACCCCAACACTAATATAAGACGAGTAGGCTCTTTCTTCAACCGAAGGGTCCGATCCAATTAAAACTTTGCCTCAGATACCATCCAAAAGCGGGATATCTAAATGATATGATGAAATCATATCTGCCAACTACTATTAGAGAGTGTGTCGGGGAAGGGCAAAAAAGTAGAGAGGCCTAAAGATAATTTAAGGGGAGACACGGGGCACATATTGTGCGATAGAGGGCTAGTAGAGACCGTTGTGTATATATGCATGTGAGAGAAATAGTGTTTTCCAACGAGATTAGTGAAAAAGAGGGTACATAGTAAAGAGAATAGAGAAATAGAGAGAGCTGTAAGGGAGACACCCCGACACCCTGAGAGAGATTGTGAGCATTGTGAAAGAGAAATGCCGATGCAATAAAGGTGTGTATTATGCTTAGAAGAGAGATATCTACGTAAAAGGCGGTTCTACTCATTAAATTAAAAATTAAATGGCATTATTATTTTTGGATGAGATCATGAATTTGCAAAATTATGATGGACAAAAATCAGTCTATCAAACACCCATACTCTATTGAATTCTAGCATGTGCATGTGTTTATTTCATATTATCGATCCATAGAGTGAGAGCGGTTTGAAATACGTAATGGATGCTTTTGCATGTTCCTCTCGGTTGTTGACGACGCTGACAACTCAAGAGGGCGGGCGCACTGCGGCACAAGCGAGCAAACCAAGGCCGCAAGGTAGAGGATTTGACGGCAGGCCTCTGGACGGAACTAACAGGAGCAGTTGAAGATGCGTCCGTCCAGTCGCAAGCGGAGGGGAGTACGAGGGTTGACTAGTGGGGTGGTGGGGGCTAGTCACTTAGCTTCAGAATGCAAAGGAGCTCAAGCAGCCATGGAGTGATGTTATTTCCTTGGTTGTGATTTGTTACAATATTTCACTCTAAATTAAACGAATGGCATGCCATTTGCCTTGTTTCAAAAAAATATGACAACACAAGCCGAGTTGAAAAGGGCAGGAACATCTAACTCCAGCTTACAAACCTGTATAAAAGCACGAGGGTTGATTGTTCATCGTTTACAAAAACCAGATTGAAAAGGGCAACAACATCTAACTCCAAAGACTGCTTTCGACAATACAACCAAATGGATCGGTCAGTCCATAGAATGAACAACCCGGATCATAAAATTTATGGATTATGACCACAATATGTTGTAAATAGAAGCCCGACACGCTCGTAAGCTCTTTTGCCCACCTGAAACTCCTTTTTTTCTCTTCGACATACCCATACGCCAAAACCATGCTGCTGATAAACTTAAGCCTCGATGGACAATAGTAACCTCGATTCAAGAGGAAGAATGTGACAAATCTTGTGTTTGTAACGGTTGGCTACATATCGTTCTAGCGTTATTGTCTTCAATCGAATCTCATGAGAAGTGAGAAAATCCTCGATGCTTACGAATCCACCGATTGGTTATAACTTTCTTACCCCGTCTGTTTAAATAGACATGAAAATTGAAAATGCTTAAGGTCTAAAAGAAGAGTGTCGAAAGAGCAACAACTCGAACAGTTAATTCTAGTACACTATATGCGGCTTCCAATGTGCGTGAAATTATCACCTTTATATACAACTTCTCCGCACATGGAAAGCATTGCAGCAAGCCAATAATCTTGTTCAGATCAAAACTATTCATTTGGATATATAAGATCTTGACAGAATCCAGCACCATTGATAGGCCATCCATGGAGAAACTCTTCATTGAGCATAGAACATAATATTAGTACAAAATGTGTACTCCAAGATGATATATAAATTATGCGCAGAAATTTAAAATGCAGCATATGGTTACAAGTGTAGATGATAATATAAAGTACATGAAGAACTGTGGAGCCAAACACCATAATGAGCACAGAGATCATGTATTACACCCAAGGTCTCAAGCTAGGGCGCAGAGAGGACGGTTATTTGCAACGGTGAATAACTAGAATCAAGGATCAACCTTGAAGTGAAGGGGCATCTTGATGATGAGCTGCCTTCCACAAAAGAAATTCCATTCTTACAAGGTTAGGCGATTTTATTTGGAGACAACTGATTCTAATCAGGAAAACAAGCACCAAGCACTGAAAGCAGGCAACGGAGTGGATGATGCTGTGCAATGAGGCCTCCGATATACGAACCCGCACAAGTGAAAGTTTCTTGAGAAATGGGAGTCGAAGTTTTAGTACCAGATTGTCTGGAAGGTAGCTCAACGCAAAGGTGGCGGTGTGGAGAGAGGAGGAAAAACGCGAGATGGGCATCAGTGCTGAGGGCACAAGTTCATGGCGTTCTGTATGTGGTATGTGATTTCCAGGGGAATAGTAGAACTCAAGAAGCTGTAGTTCTGTGAATTCAGGGGATTTCAGCCAGGCATCCACCATGCAGGGCATTGTATGCTTGCTCAGGTAGCATGACGGGATGCAGAGGCTTTGAACAGAGCCCTGGTGAGAGGAGATGATGGCTCTGGGGATTTAAAAATCATTGAAGAGAGATAGCCGACGACAATGAGATTATAGGGGCACGACGCGCCATAGAGGGCGCCACCAATTGAGAGGGCTTTGGTGCGGCAACAATCCTTGGTGGGGAGAAGCGAGATGATCTCCCAAGGATGGCATCCGGAGATTGCTGATGCGGTCCACCCGAGATTCTACGGTTCCTCGATCCGGTGGGGCGGGATCGCCGCTTCTCCCCACGCTGCCGGGTGGGATCTAAACAGCATCACCGCTGGCGGGAGCCTCATCTTCTTGGCGCTAGGATCAGCCGACCCATTTTCCTCGAGGGCATCCTGCTGCGCCACGGATTTGAGCAGAGTAACTAATGACGAGCCTAGTTGAAAAGCAGCAAAGAAGAAGGGAGATGGGGTTTTTTCTGAGGGAGGAGGAAGAAGGGAGCTGGGGTTTTCAGAGGAGTGAGGTGAGGAATTTGGGGTACGAGGAGCGAAATGACGGAGGTGGGTGGGAGCGAGGAGGAAGAAGAGCACCCAGTGTTTTTTTTGTGGGGAGAGGGGGTGCTGGTGTGGGTAGCGCCTTTGAATTGATATTATTATTTACGACTAGTACTGTGGGTGTGGATTGGCTGTTTTGTCTTGGGCCCAGAGAAACAATTACTACTAGTATAGTGGAGACACTCTACAGCTACCCAGAAAAACA
Source organism: Aegilops longissima (assembly GCA_021605205.1). Lineage (NCBI taxonomy): Eukaryota > Viridiplantae > Streptophyta > Magnoliopsida > Poales > Poaceae > Aegilops > Aegilops longissima. The sequence goes on from JAHIAM010018371.1 coordinate 18,029, forward strand.
ATTACTACTAGTACAAAGGAGACACTCACCGCTTCCGCTCCTCCTAGGTCATTGAAACGCCTCCTCCACTGAATGCTGTTATACTTTTGTCACCGACATGCGGGCCATGCAGCCAAAGGGCCCAAATGCCATCCACCAAATTAGCAAGCAAGATGCAAAGTGAGAGTCACCCGGTCAGAAGCGCCGGCAAGAATAAGCCGTCAGATCACAAAACCCCACCTCCCCGCAGTCTAAGTTTATGGACGAAGCAAGCACATTTCACCTCGCTGAATCCTCTTCTCCTCACCGCCTTCAAGAAAAGGCAACACTCGTGATCTCCCACGTTCTTCTCTCCCAACGAAGGGAAGGTAAGCGGATCCGTGATGTTGGTACATTTTCGCTCAGAGAAAAAAAGAACTTTTGCAAAGCAAGAACCGATCCTCACTCTTTTTTGTTTCATTGTCATTGCGATTGTGTTTTCCTTTCAAGGGTCTCCCTAGTATTCGCTGGGCCATGATGGACCAAGGAGAACTGTGCAAAGATCTGCCGATATTGAGCACACGCGGAGGCTGATCCCCACGAGACAGAGAGCTCCAAGAAGATGGAGGCAGCCACCGAGCCGACCCCAGATACGCCACGGCCACTACCGAGATGGTCAACGCCTGCTTGAGGTTACAGCCCCGTGGCACCGCAGGAGCAGTTTTCCCTTCGAGGATGTGCCCGCCCCCAGAGCTGCCCAAGGTGATTTCTTCTTGCCGATCTTGATTGTGGTTTTTCATCTAAGTATGTGGTGAATTTTTTAGAAAAGGAAGTATGTGGTGATTAATAATGCAAAATTTTATTAGCTTCGATGCCATGCTATACATAGTGGTTTAAATAACTTGTGGTTCTTATACCGAAAAGTAATTCGAATTTGTTTCGCTTCAATTAGAGCCCTGATGCGCATAAGGATAGTGTGTTTGTGCATGTCACTCGCTATGAGGCTGGACGACCTGAATATACGACCGGAAAACGGAGTTCTTAGGCTGTTGGATCCTGGAAGCCATTTGCGGTTATACCAATGAAGAGTTGTATTCCAGCCTCACCGTTGTCGCGTGTTGTCCAGGTGTATCAAGCACAAGAAGTTCAAAGCTACTCCTTCGCTTGTGAGGCATACTATTCTTGTCAAGCTTACGCAGGAAGATGACGTGGCATGCCTCCACAAACAAGTTTATCAAAGGGCAAGGCCACAAGGTTGTCTTCATGAAGGTTCACATGATTGAGCTGCCATGGACGCCCTCGATGATGTTCATGGCAAGGTCCGCCTTGTGTCCAGCCCAAATTAGATCGAGGCATGAAATAGTTTCCCAACTAGTCTTTAATAGTAATTTGATTGTGTCTAATTATCCGAACCTTTCTCATTATCGACTTCTCCGGGGCTAGTGCTCGCTTGAATCCATCTATGGGAACCGCTGCTACTTTTGTGTGCCCGTGAATCATGTGAGAACCATCGAATTGTTGTCAAACAGATGCGCCCTCACTGGTTTTTTCATGAATATGGCATGGTAAGACATAAGTTGTCACGGTTTATCATACGAGCAAAGGTGTGTTTTGATGAAATAGAGCACTCGCTTGAGAACCGTATACCGACGATACATAAGTACTTGTAAACACTGTTGGTGCTACCCCACTTGTAAGCAGCAGCAAAACACGGCACATTGGCTCAGCTCGCTTCAACACTAGGCTATCGACCAGCTAACAATCAACAATCTGCTGTCCGACATATAAGCAACTACTATGTATCTTGTTACGTGGTTCATGCAGCTTAATTGAGGCCACAATGTAATAAATTCCAAACGCTCACACGCTACTCCAAAGGCTCATGTGGAACACTCACAATTAAACCCGCCTTCATAAAAATCTTGAAAAGCATAAGTTAAGCAATTTTATACATCTCAATGTTTCATAGAACATAAAAAACATATACTAGTTCACACAAAAGACAAAGTTGTGAGAAGGTTTACAAATCAGGAAAAACAAGCAAGGCTTCTTCGAGCAAAGGCCTCCCCGGCAGCTTAAATTTCCGGAGTTCACTCAGGTTTTTCTTGTTGCCACCATTCAGGGTTATGTTCTCTCATTCCGTAATAACCAGTTATAATTGTGGTCTCACCGAATGCTGAACTAAACCATGCAGTGTATTAACCAGCTGAAATGCTTTTGCATTCCACTAAATTTAAGCATCGCTATTTGCAGAAATAAGGCACCACAATGCCTCTTGTCCGCCAAGACCGTCCAAAAACCGCCATGCAGCGCGCAGCCTAGTCCTCGTCCATGGATGAACTGGTAGAAAGTGCATTCGACTTGGATGCAGTTGTTTTCGTCATTCCTCAGACCGCAATCAGGAAGTAAAACGACAAATCAGCTTCTTTTAGATTATGCTGGTCATTCTACCATAGTTACTACCAATGTAGGGATACCTTGAAGACGGGAGGTTAGACGACGACAACGAGGGATAGCCATCTCATTTTGCGCAGTTTTACTAAAACTGAGGTGTGTGCTCTTGATTGCGCTGGATAGAAACGACACGGAGATAGACATCCCAAACGATATGGAGATGTACATCCCTGTTTATGCAAATACAAAATACGGTTATTTAAACAAAGGACATATTACTACTTTCCCCGCTTCTCTTAGAACCAAGTCCTAGATTCATGCTACAACTTTCCCACTTTATTCCCTGTTTGAACCAACGCTTGAGTTCACTGTATGAACTAGCTTTACTTATAATAATAGTAGAAGTCTAGGTGGCTTTGTAACAGCGGAGGGAAGTAGAAAAGGATCCACAAGAAGGGGGAAGAGCTGGGGCAGAGAGCAAGGCAGGTTTCAAGGAATATATACCCGAGGGTCGCCGGCATGTGGCAAAGACAACATCGGAGGCCGATCTTGGGGCAAATAACGCAGGAGGAAGAAGAGGTCGGAGGTCTCCCGAGCCGGGCGCCTGTCGGAGAGAACGGCATGGCCGCAGATCGGGATGCGCTGGCAGCCATTGGTCTCTCGTCGCCGCCGCCGACAAAGATGAACGATGCACCTACACCCCTGCCTGGCCGAGGTTGTCCGCCGGATTTGTGACTAGCCGTGAGCTGAGAGAGAGAGTGTGGCCACCTATGTCTTGCTTAGATCCGAGAGCATGAGAGAGTGCACGAGAGGAACCCTAGTAAAGCAAGCGCTAAGGCTCCTGCTTATATATAGAGGAGTGATTTTGTTGTACAGATTCAAAAAATGCGCCCTACGCGGTACCATGAAAGTGGGTGTGAGAGAACTAGTGCAAGGCACCGCTTCTCTTCATGAGAGTACAATATATACTATGCCCAAAGAACGCTCACCGCAAGAGTAATAGTATAAGTGTGTGACGGTGAGCTAAAATAAAATGTGCGCTGCCTTTTGTTTTTTAGACGTTCTAAGGGTAGGGTGTGAAGAGCACATATGTGCGTGACGCCCACCGCAGATAGAGGATGGGTGCAACGTGCGAAGTCTGCGGCGAGAGGACTCGGAGAGTCGTGACTGTGAGGGTGCGTAAAGCGTGAGATAGAGGGGGCACGATCAATCCAATGCATGTGTCCATAAATCATTATCCGACAAACGCTCGCCACAAGCCTTTTCCCGATTTAACGCCAGAAGAACCGTTAGATCTTCATCCGACAAAGGTCATTTTGCCATGTCATTTAACACAACAACCACTCCTCCTACACACAAATCTTCCACGTGAGTGTTAGCAACCGCCGATGCTCCTCCGTTCAAATGCAGTGCATATAGCTTTATTGAAAATTAGAACCTCGCAAACTTTTACCGAAGTTTTTGTGTACCAAATTGCACATGTAGAATACCTCAGATATATCATTTCATTCATCTTCGATAGGTAACTATAAAGATGGATGAGGAGTCTACAAAGAAAGACCATCGTATCACCCGCAGCATTTTCAACCACCCTTTAGTGTCGAGGAATATCATAGGAACTCTATATGATATGATTTTTATAGGATTTTTTCCTTTAGAGCCAATTGGTTCATAGGAATAGATTCATATACTCTACATTTCAAAGGAAATAAACATGATATCATTTCTATAGCTTTAGAGCCACTTGGTTCATATGAATGGATTCCTATGCTCCCTTAATTTCAAAGGAAAATAAACGTTAGCGATATTCAATAGAAAACTTCCTATGATATGAACCTAATTACATCTCTTTACTAATCCCTCCTCATAGGAATTGAGATACATCTCATCTCTAGATTCAATAGAAAAGTTCCTATGATGTGAACCAAATGACATCTCTTTTCCAATCCCTACTATAGGAATTGAGATGCTCCATGTCATCTCTTTCCTACAAGTTCCACGTGATGCATCTTCTATTCCTAAATAGATAGTACAACCCACTAGTAGCTTTTTTCCAAAACATGAACTATATAGTGTGCCAATAACTTTGAAAGATGGTCGCTGGATGAAGCTAACCCAACAAAGGCAGAGATGGGCAAATCCGAGCACCATCGGCCGCTGGATATCATCAACATTCCACCAGATCCGCCACATGTACAATTTAGAAGACTCCATGGTTGAACTTAAGCATAATGCACAAACCTCAAAACACAAGCACTTCTCCTTTGTTCTAGAATCTTCAGATCATAATTGATTATTTTTCTAAATGAATTGCCATTATTTGTTTTTTACTTTATGATTTACAATGCACAACCCCATGAATCTTAACATTTTTATAAAACTAATTGATTTTGAATGAGATGAACTATAAGAACTAAACGAACATCTATATCATGCATATATGACTCAAAGCTTACATGCTATAGTGTGTATTTATTCATAATTTGGTTTCAAATCTCATGCTCAATACATGTGTACCTTACTAGTTTTGAGTAGAGTAGCAGATTTCACGCTGCCCCGGTATATCAAAATGCAGGGCCCATGCATCATTGCCTTTCTTTAACCCACGCCCACAATTTTTGTACGTATATATCTCCACCGTCCCCGAACCCAAAATGCTGCCTCGCTCCTCAGAAACCAAGCGCCCACATATTAAAGGCGCCGACTGAACTCTGCTTATTACGACGTGGCCCTCGCACGCCGTAGTACTCCTACAAACCCTACCGCCGCACTCATCATCGGTTTTCTTCAAGAGGACGAGGGAGAAGCCGATTTGTAGTGGAGGCGCTTTCAAAAAAAAGGATCTCGAGTGGAGACCCCTACCCTAGGGTGCCCTAGGTAGCTGCTGCACGCATCATTGTTTTCTTTTCTTTATGCTTTTGCGCTAGAGTGAAATGATGGTTGCTTCGCTCATCCAGCTTAATGGGGAAAGGTGGGCTTTGTGATTTGACCCTCATCGCCATTTTCTACTATCATGGGCGCCACGACCGGGTGCCTCCAATTCCAACCGCTGCTCGAACTGTAATTTGTTCCATCGCACGTGGAACAAGATGGTGGATGAGCCACATGTCCGCCAAAGGGGTCCTATTAAGTGTGTCGCCATTTCGTGTGTGGACTCACCCCGCTTGAGTTGTTACGCCAACACGACAGAGCAACCTACCACTTGGTTTTTCTCCTTGGTGAATCCCGACTATATTGATATAAAAAGATACGTGCTGAACTACCCTCTCCGCCTCGGTTTTTTATTTGTAGGCTGCCTCAGTTTATAGGGCCTGCACGTAGTTCTAGGTCATCCATTTGACTAACTAACTATGAGTTACTATGTCACAAAAAGTATATCATTGGATTCTTATTGGTTGATATGTGAAGAAACAAAAATGAGGTAAAAGTTAATGCACCGCGCCTTAGTATTGTGGGGTTATTTGGTTTTCAAGAAGATGGCGTATGCTTGGTTGCAACGGTGGTCATGAATGGGTTGGGATCGCTCATAAAATAGACATGTTTGGTTATAAAGCACATGAATGGTTCGAGTCAAAAAGAGAATATGCCTTGAAGATGCTGAACCATTCCACCCAACCAAATCGGTCGAATCAAATGGCCACCCTTTGCATGCATGACTATGTGAGCATGACCGGTGGTCCCGCTTTAAATAATTAGCTCATCTCTTATATTCAGCCAAACACATGAATTGAACGGTTCAATCCCAAAAAATTGAATGGTCCCAATCCATTCATACGATACCTTCAACCAAACACATACGATTTAAGGAGTAGTTGTATTTAAAAGTCGAGGGCGGGGCTTTTCCTGCGCGGTAGGTAGGGCAGTTCCGCCTAGTCGGTTCGACAGAGACGCGAGAAGACGAGGGAGTAGGCTGCTGCAAACGTAGGGCTATGTGATTTGACAGCGAGGTACTGCTGGACAGTGGGGCCCCGTGATTTGACTTGCCATTATCATTTTAATCATGGGCGCCACGACCGCGTGAGTCTCCCGATTCCCCGATAAGCTCCATATGTGTGCCTCTCCCAATGCTCCACCATGTAGTAGTAGAGGCTGGCTCTTGCATGAGAGCCCACTTCTCCACTTTTTCCTTGCCTCTTTCCTCCACATAAGCAAAATGCCATGTAAAGCGACTATTGTACTTACTTGTTCCTACAGTAAGCTTAAGCTTGCCACATAGGCATAAAGTCCGATGTGGCAAGTTAATCAAGAAGAGAGAGACTAGTTTGGTGACCCAAGGAAGAAATGTGTGTGACACCCCAAAAAATTTGACCTTGTTTTGTTAATTAAAATTTTGCCAAGAAACTTAAACTTTTATTTTTGGATTTTCTTTGATTTCGTAACCATTCTTTACTCGTTATTATGGAGTTTTACCCCAATTGAAAACTTTCCAAATATTTTGTTGGACTTGTATACCCTCCCAAGAAAACTTTTCTTTTATCGAGGAATTAATTATATAATTATTCTTCCTGATCTTTATTTCTCTAAAATGGTTTCCATGGTTTTAGGGTCCTATTTGAACAACAACCATTTGATAAATTTATTTAGAATTCCAACCAAAATTTGAGATGTCATGTGATATTTTTAAATCACTTTTATGCAAAAATATCTTCTATTCATTGGAGATTTTGAGCTCTACACCAAAATTTCAAATCTGGTCCATTGGCCATTTTGGACTACAACCTATTTAAATTTTTTCTTTAAAGCTTCCACCAAAATTATGGGATGATGGTAGTAGTATATTATTCAACTTTATGCAAAAACCCAGGATGTTATTTGAAAATTTGAGTAAATGAACCTCATCTTCATTCTCGTCCAGCTTGGTGCTTTGTAATGTAACCACATTTTAACTTGCCCTTTAGACATGATTCTTTTTCCTACTTATAGGCCAACCCTGCCAAACCCTTAAGTCCAGGAGAGTGGACCCATTGAGGATTTTAGTGCATGCAATAAGGCCTTTTTCTTTCTGTCCAAAACTAAGATTTGCAAAACTTGCACTAGCAAGTTTCTCGGTTTTGCCCAAATGACCTTGCCATCCTCACCTACATCTAAAGAGACCCCAACTGGAGTTTTTGGCCACCCTAAGAGTTGCCTAGATGCCCTTGGCAATTTGTCAAGCACCGTGTGCATGGCCGTTTTGGCATAATTTTTAGTTTGCACAATGAACCTGCTTGTTTTGCCAAACCAGTTGTCTAGGAGCCTTATGACTGCTCTCGACCTAGGTCTGTTGATTTGTATTGGCATTCAAGCAAGTTTGGTCACTCGCATTTCGTCAACTGTTGCCGCAGCATGCCCGTGAGCGCTGCCGAGCGCTGCTTTGCATGTGCCACGCCCGAGCCGCCGGCCGGGTCTTCCTCGAAGTTATCTCGACCTCCGCCGCAAAGATAGGGCCAAGCTCGACTGCACTTCGCCACGAGCACCACAGCCCTCGCCACGCCTCCGCAAGCCGTGGTTAGCCGCCATCGCCGCCGCTGTGGTCGGTGTCGACGGGCCACCTAGTGCGCCCCGAGTACCCCCGCCCGTGCTCATCCACAGCCCCATCGCTTAGCTCAAGCTCGCCAGCCAAGACCCACTTCGCTTCGCAATAGTGCCGCCACCGTCAGGCTTATCCTCGGCAGCCGACAAACCGACCTCCGCGCCTATAAACAAAACCCCTCGCCTGCTGCCTCAGTAGCACCGTGTCTTCCCTTGACCGATCCCCCAGATCAAATTGAACCGCAGAGGCCATCTCCTTCACATCCGCCGAGACGCCACCGCCGCCTCCTTCATTCTAACACCACCAGAGCCCCTCCTCTGCCCTATCACCACCATTACCTCCATCATGACCCCGAGGACTCTTTCCAAAGATCTAATTTTGCCCGGAGTCGAGGTGTGCAAAGCCCCATTCCTCCCCAAGCTTCCTCCGCCATGGAGGAAGGTGCTCACCTACAAGCTCCCCGCCCCTAACCATCGCAGATGGATGCGGTGCCTTTTCCCGATCATCACCATATCTCGAGCGTGTCGAATGGTGGCTTGGGTCGCGGGATCGCCTTGAATCAGCCCCTCTCCGCCGAGGCGCCGCAGGGGGGGAGGGGAGGGAGAAGATGAACCCGACAGTGGGGACCACCGGGTGAGCCAGCCCAAGCCACTAGTGGGGCAACCCGGCACGCGCTTCCTGTGGTGGAAGCGATTTCGATAAGTACGGACCAATCTCAGAGACGATTCCAAAGTAACCATTTTCCTTTTTCTCGCTTTTATTTAAAAACAAAACTTTGACTAAACTTTGACTGGCTTATCTTTTAAATATAAGTCCAAATGACTTGATTCTTTTTCTGTTGTTTCCCAAATATTGTCTAGTTTATTTTCATATTTATTTGAAAATTTTCCACACAACTTTTTTGTGCTGTTTTTAAACTATGTGTTAATTTCAAATTTTCTTAAATAGGATTTTGGAGAAAGAAGAAAGACTTTCAAAAGTTTGAATGCCCCTGCCTCACCACCACTTGAAGGCAAGCATTCTGAACCCTAGCATAATATTGTTGTGTGTTGTTTGATACGACCACAACACCACCTTGACCAAGTTTCCGTTATTTCATGTGATAATATGATCATACTCATATGTGCATATTGATGATTCGTGTTGTTGGCATTCGATATATTGTGATAGTAGACACCTCATATACCTTTCATGCCTACCGGGAGGAAGTCGGAGAGCCTCTGCCTTGGGTAGACACGAGCTTGTCTCCGGTCTTCGCTGAGACGGTTGTGTCCTCAGACGCAAAGTGAGGCATGACGAAGCGGTGACTTTGTCTCGTTGGTTGAAACATATTTGTTATGCTAACCATGCAGGAAATACTTAAACCTCCTGAGTCACTCATAGATCGAGTCTTGTTCCGTGAACCCCATACTTGTTTCAGACTACCACTTGTTCCTGCCATGTAGGGTATGGTTCAAGAAGTTGTCAACCCCTTTCCTAGCACACACCGGATAGAGAGGCTATGGGGAAGATACCGAGGCCTTCCGTAGGCATGCCACCTGGTCCGGGGCATGGGTGTTTTCAGTTGTAGCCGAAGGTAGCTCCCCTAGTTTGCACGCTGTATAAATTTTGTGATCCCATGCTAATCGAGGTTGTAGCCTCCCACTTAGAGTTTTGCTTAACTGTGTGTCGTGGGTGATTCCTCACACCGTAAGTTAGGCTGGTGTGTGGTCGTGTGTTTTCAATTAAAAGATCAGAGACGGAATTAGTCCCGATGGACTAAAGGAACTGCTACGTGGGTAAAGAGTACACACTGCAGAGTTTATATCTATTCAATAGCCGTGTCCGTGGTTAAGGACTACAACCGTGGGTCAAGTGTCGGTCTTAGTGTCGGTCTTTGGAGGAGAAACCGTTAAACCGTAACTTGGATCATGACTTGTGACTTGTGATGATTATGTTTATTTTTATTATGGACTGACCCATTATATTATTTGAATTATCGACATCCCCGGACGGTTATACCTCCGGATATTCGCTGTGATTATTTTATAAGCCCTTTATGTGGTGTCGCCGAGACGCCTGATCGTGGCATACCTGTTATTTATTTACTTTATGAGCCCTTTATGTGGTGTCGCCGAGACGCCTGGATCGTGGCATGCTTGTTATTTATTTACTTTATAAGCCCTTTATATGGTGTCGCTTAGACGCTCGATCGTGGCATGCTTGTTATTTATTTACTTTATAAGCCCTTTATGTGGTGTCGCTAGACGCCTCGATCGTGGCATGCTTGTTATTTATTTACCTTATAAGCCCTTTATGTGGTGTCGCCGACGCCTCGATCGAGGCATACTCGTTATTTACTAACCTTTCGAGGCGCCGCTCAAACAATTCGATTGGTGCATTTTATTACTACTCGTTATTGCATATTCATGTATATAAATAACCTGCTTGCATGCATCGTAGACTTTATTTTATGACCGACGCCAGGATCATAGAATATTTCAGAGCATGATTATCGCTTGTTATATTATACCCGTGTTCAAAATGTTTGCAGTACATTCAAAGTACTCAATGGCTTGTCCCTCGCTATTGTCTTGGCCAGATTTCTTGCATGGAGAGGAGCAATGCGATGATAGCCCTGCTACTTCACGCAATGATGAAGCAGCCTCAAGATAGGGATTATCCTGGTCACTGTTCCCGTGAGAAAAGGAGTCCCATAGATGCCGATGAACCACAAACCGCTCCGCCATCAACCACTAGAAACCTTTTGTTGTACCTATAGGCCGTGATGGTCTTGTACTACATAATTTGTATTTTTCTTTGAACTTCAGATCAAGTTGGTGTCTCATCGCCTAATAGTAACCCCGGGCTGGTGAGCACAAGGGCCATTTTCTAGGAAATTAATATCCCTAAAATATGGTTTCGGGAAATTAATATCCCAAAATCCGTCCCGACACGGTGCTAAACGCGTACCTAGGTGAAGATACAATTTTGAGTCTATAGCTAATTAAATGAAGCAAACTTAGCAACACCATTTCATTGGAAGAGGTCACCTTGGCAAATGCAATAATACTAGTATTTCAGAAACCTATTATAAGAACGCTTTTGACACTACACTAGCTAGTGTCAAAAACGTTTTATATTATGGGACGGAGGAGTACGTAAGAAAGAAATAGAGAGGAGTAAAAATACACTTATAGCCAACCTTATAGCCAACCTTGTTGTAGTATGAGTGACTAAGTGATGACTATGTATAACATGCCAACATCGATAGCCTAACGCACCGTGTTAAATCTCCAAGGGCGCGATTACGCCGAGCGACACGACGGTCGTGGTAGGCGCGACCATGATACGGGCTGTCGGCAGCCCTTGGATCTGAGATCAAACGATCGCATGCTAAGTTGCTGAAAATTTTAAGAATAACCTCCGTGATAGGATATTCACCCATAGGTCTAGAATCACGCCATGCAACCGCTTCTATCTCAGATCCAAGGGCTCGGAAGCCCAGATTATGGGAGAATGGAAAGCCACTACCTCGCTGCTCGCACGCCGGGCAGTTCGCTTCCTACTCTTTCCTCGCACTTCCTTTAATACTACACGGCGGTCCGCTTCCTAGTCGTCCCTGGCCCATTCACATTACATGTAGTTCCACTAATCACAACCTCCTCCCAAATCCATGGCATCCCAAATCTCCCTGATCGGGCGGTGAGTACAACGGATTAAGGTGTCCGGATAGCCGGACTATCATCATCACCGAACTATCATCCGCCGGACTATCATCATCGATCGACTCCAAGACTATGAAGATACAAGATTGAAGACTTCCGTGTCCGGATGGGACTTTCCTTGGCGGAAGGCAAGCTTGGCGATACGGATATGTAGATCTCCTACCATTGTAACCGACTCTATGTAACCCTAGCCCTCTCCTGTCTATATAAACCGGATGGCTCTAGTCCGTAGGGACTCTAACAAGAACAACATCAACAACCCTTACGATCATACCATAGGCTAGCTTCTAGGTTTAGCCTCCTTGATCTCGTGGTAGATCCACTCTTGTAAATATCCACAATATCAATATCAATCGAGCAGACGTAGGGTTTTACCTCCATCAAGAGGGCTCAACCTGGGTAAAACATCGTGTCCCTTGTCTCCGTTAATGTCCGCTTAGACGCACGCCTGGGACCCCTACCCGAGATCCGCCGGTTTTGACACCGATACTTCTATTTCATCATGATGACCATGCCCGCATTCTCTTATGCTTACTTGAGTACTTATTCCGCTGCAAGTAGTTCTTCGCTAAGGAATCTCCTCACCGCAAATTCTCGTTGAAGAATTCATAAAATCGCAGATTCACCCCCTCTAGTCGATATAACGACTCGTGTACATAGTAGTCGAAAGAGAGATAGAGAAACAGAGAGAGCATGCGTGAGACACCCCGACACCCGGAGAGAGATTGTGAGCATGTGAAAGAGAAATGCCGATGCATATAAAGTGTGTGCACTTATGCTAGATAGAGAGATATCTACGGTAAAAGGCGGTTCTATGCATTAAATGAAAATATAAATGGCATTATTATTTTGGATGAGATCATGAATTTGCAAAATTGCGTGATGGATCTAAAATCGGTCTACTGCAGACACCCATACTCTATTGAATTCTAGCATGTGCATGTGTTTATTTCATATTATCGATCCATAGAGTGAGAGCGGTTTGAAATACGTGCAATGGATGCTTTTGAAATTCATATATAAACATTAATTAGTGCACTCCATGTTGTTAGTGTGAAGCACTTTATACATTTGTCACTTGCATGGATACATTCCAAATTGCTAGCTACTTAAATAAAATCCATGTCGAATTCAACATAAAGGGGTTTCAAGATTCAATTCATAGGAAGTGCATTCATCTATTTGAACCCTAGATAATGGCATTTGTAAATCAGATGTAAAAGGGGCATCAATCTTTGTTGTGAGTTTGAACATGGTATATATAATCATACGCATATCTAACTTTTTTTGCAACCAAGGAGATTATACTCGAACCATGCATGAACTAAGGTAAGTTGTATATTTTTAATATATACTGTACAATGTATATTAAAATGTACCCTCCATTCCAAAATAATCGTAGCTTTAGGATTTTCAAGAGTAAAGATTTTGAAGTTTGACAAATCCTGAAAGTTCAATTCAAGAGAACCGAAAACGTTAATGCTTCTGCTCCCAAATATTGAACGGCCAAATAGGCCTCTCGTCACCCAAACCGCATGAGACTAATGTTTTGGTTTTAGGAAATTACTGTCCCGACTGCCTGTAGCCTATCGCCCGATGTCCAAAGGTCTAAACCGGGTAGGTTTGTAACTTCACCAAGGCGCCAGTCTCAACCGCCCGAGAAGCATCTATACGCTATGGGCGCTTAAACACCCATGTGCTCGGCCAAATCTATCCCGCCCACATTTGGGACACCTGACATGACTCGTCTACCCTCAACCCGCAATATGTCCGAATTTTAGATGGGGCAAAGTTTGTAACTTTCCCCAAATTTCAAACAAGCTGCCTCAAACCAAACATTGTTCCCTTAGTTCCCCGCCAGCCCGCCTCCCTCCGCTTCCCATTCATACTCCGGGTGCAAAACACCTTCCACCAGCCGCTAAACCCCAACCTCCTCCGCCCTCCACCCCATAGTGGCCAATCCGCCGCCTCCTCCATCACGCCGAGCCGGCACTCATGTCGCCGCCCAACGTAACCGCAACCGCAACACCTCAAGGACTTAGTAGCTCAAGCCGAGGCAGAGCTGCCTCCATGACGCCGACGCCAACGCACTGCATCGTAACCACTCCGACCACGCCGCCTCGCGCTTTCACCGCTGCGGCTCCACTGCCACAACCGCCCACCGCACCGGAGTTTTTTCCGCACACCGCTGCTTCTCCGCCTCGGATCTGCTTCCCGCCGCCGGCTGCATTTGCCACCACACCACACTCAACAACTTGGCCATGGTTTCGCCCAAGGCTGCACCATCTCCACAACTTCTGGTTTCCGTAACAACAAGATCGCTTTAAAAATGTAGGAGGACACAAGATCGCCAAAGTAAAGAGGTACCTCTTCCCTTATTCATGCAAATCTTACGCCTCCGCCACACCGTATTCATCCCACTAAAGGAACTAGTTGAGCGCTTTCATCTGATCTTCTTCGTGATACTAAATGCACAAGGTTTCTCCCTTTACTATTTCACCTTTGCTAGAGGTCAAGAGTCTACCGATTTCAATTCAGGTCGCTTGAACAACAACTAAAGAAGCAGCACCCGCTTAGGCGCTGGAGCACCTAGTCCACCTGTTCCTCGGGAAGCGGCGATCGGGTGTTCATAGGTGTGGGGCGCAGGAGCTGCTTGCGCCGATCCGAGGTCGGCGGGCTTGAATGGATGGCCGGGGATGCCAGTTGACGACGCTGACAACTCAAGAGGGCGGCGCACTGCGTACGGCGAGCAAACCAAGGCCAGAAGGTAGAGGATTTGACGGCGTAGGCCTCGACGGAACGGTCAGGAGCAGTTGAAGATGCGCCGTCCAATGCAAGCGGAGGGGAGTACGAGGGTTGACTAGTGGGTGGTGGGGCTAGTCACTTAGCTTCGTGAATGCAAAGGAGCTCAAGCAGCCATGGAGTGATGTTATTTCCTTGGTTGTGATTTGTTACAATATTTCACTCTAAATTAAACGAATGGCATGCCATTTGCCTTGTTTCAAAAAAATATGACAAATGAGTTGAAAAGGGCAGAACATCTAACTCCAGCTTACAAACCTGTATAAAAGCACGAGGGTTGATTGTTCATCGTTTACAAAACCAGATTGAAAAGGGCAACAACATCTAACTCAAAGACTGCCGACAACACAGCCAAATGGATCGGTCAGTCCATAGAATGAACAACTCCGATCATAAAATTTATCGATTATGACCACAATATGTTGTAAATAGAAGCCCGACACGCTCGTGCTCTTTTGCCCACCTGAAACTCCTTTTTTTCTTTCGACATACCCATCCGCCAAAACCATGGCTGATAAACTTAAGCTTCGATGGACAATAGTAACCTCGATTCAAGAGGAAGAATGTGACAAATCTTGTGTTTGTACGGGCTACATATCGCTCTAGCGCTATTGTCTTCAATCGAATCTCATGAGAAGTGAGAAAATCCGATGCTTACTTAATCCACCGATTGGTTATAACTTTCTTACCCCGGCCCTGCTCTAAATAGACATGAAAATTGAAAATGCTTAAGGTCTAAAAGAAGAGGTCGAAAGAGCAACAACCTAATGTTAATTCTAGTACACTATATGCGGCTTCCAATGTGCGTGAAATTATCACCTTTATATACAACTTCTCCGCACATGGAAAGCATTGCAGCAAGCCAATAATCTTGTTCAGATCAAAACTATTCATTTGGATATATAAGATCTTGATGTAATCCAACACCATTGATAGGCCATCCATGGAGAAACTCTTCATTGAGCATAGAACATAATATTAGTACAAAATGTGTACCTCAAGATGATATATAAATTATGCGAGAAATTTAAAATGCAGCATATGGTTACAAGTGTAGATGATAAATAAAGTACATGAAGAACTGTGGAGCCAAACACCATATTGAAATGAGCAGAGATCATGTATTACACCCAAGGTCTCCTAGGGCGCAGAGAGGACGTTATTTGCAACGGTGAATAACTAGAATCAAGGATCAACTTTGAAGTGAAGGGGCATCTTGATGATGATGCCTTCTCACAAAAGAAATTCCATTCTACAAGGTTAGCGATTTTATTTGGAGACAACCGATTCTAACTGTGGAAAACAAGCACCAAGCACTGAAAGCAGGGCAACGGAGGGATGATGTGTGCAATGAGGCCTCCGATACGAACCCCACAAGTGAAAGTTTCTTGAGAAATGGGAGTCAAGTTTTAGTACCAGATTGTCTGAAGGTAGCTCAACGCAAAGGTGGCGTGTGAGAGAGGAGGAAAACGCGAGATGGCATCGGCTGAGGGCACAAGTTCATGGCGCTCAGTATGTGGTATGTGATTTCCGGGAATAGTAGAACTCAAGAAGCTGTAGTTCGTGAATTGTGGGATTTCAGCCAGCATCCACCATGCAGGCATTGTATGCTTGCTCGTAGCATGACGGGATGCAGAGGCTTTGAACAGAGCCCGTGAGGAGATGATGGCTCTGGGATTTCAAAATCATTGAAGAGATATAGACGACTACCGAGATTATGGGGCACGACGCGCCATAGAGGGCGCCACCAATTGAGAGGGCTTTTGTGCGGCAACAATCCTTGGTGGGGAGAAGCGAGATGATCTCCCAAGGATGGCATCCCGGAGATTGCTGATGCGGTCCACCCGAGATTCTACGGTTCTGATCCGGTGGGGCGGATCGCCGCTTCTCCCCACGCTGCCGGGTGCGGATCTAAAAGGCATCGCAAGGGAGCCTCATCTTGGCGCTAGGATCAGCCACTCATTTTCTCGAGGGCATCCTGCTACGCCACGGATTTGAGCAGAGTAACTAATGACGAGCCTAGTTAGAAAAGGAGCAAAGAAGAAGGGAGATGGGGGTCAGAGGGAGTGGAGGAAGAAGGGAGCCGGGTTTTCAGAGGAGTGAGGTGAGGAATTTGGGGTACGAGGAGCGAAATGACGGAGGTGGGTGGAGCGAGGAGGAAGAAGAGCACCTGTGTTTTTTTTGTGGGGAGGGGGGCCGGGTGTGGGTAGCGCTTTGAATTGATATTATTATTTACGACTAGTACAAAGGTTGGTGTGGATTGGCTGTTTTGTCTTGGGCCCAGAAACAATTACTACTAGTATAGTGGAGACACTCTACACTACCCGTAAAACAATTACTACTAGTACAAAGGAGACACTCCACCGCCTGCCCTCCTAGGTCATTGAAACGCTCTCCCATCGAATGCTGTTATACTTTTGTCACCGACATGCGGGCCATGCCAAGGGCCCAAATGCCATCCACCAAATTAGCAAGATGCAAAGTGAGAGTCACCCTGTCAGAAGGCCAGAAGAAGCCGTCAGATCACAAAACCCCACCTCCCCGCAGTCTAAGTTTACGGACGAAGCAAGCACATTTCACCTCGCTGAATCCTCTCCCTCACCGCCTTCAAGAAAAGGCAACACTCGTGATCTCCACGTTCTTCTCTCCCAACGAAGGGAAGGTAAGGATCCGTGATGTTGGTACATTTTCGCTCAGAGAAAAATTAGTTTACACTTTATACATCATACATGTCAATATGTCACGTCTGCTGTTTTTCATACATATTCCATCCTCCTATCATGCAGCTGCCTTTACATGAAAGTAGTGTTCACAAGATCATGCATCAATAAGTTCAAGAGCAAATTTTATTCCTTTTTCTTGTGGGTTTGACTTGACAAGGCAAAATCAAGAAACAGGAAGGAAAAGAGTAAGGAAGGCAATGATGGTCCTCTTCAAGAACGTAGTTTTAGCATCCAGTATTCATTCTCCTTGTAATCGATAGTGCATTACATGGTCCAAGTTTCCGCCCCTACTCCACCATCCAAGGTGCTTGCTCTAAATTGGCAGCAGGATATCGGGTTGCCTATTGCATATGGTGTCTAGCTCAGATTGTTCTAATTAGTGTAAACTCGATCTGCTAGCTTACACATGATACATGTGAATATGACACACTTTCCTATTTTTGGTACATACTATATCCTGTCTCATCACACCATATTCTTACATGAAACTACTCTTCTTGTGTATCCCGTGATCACCACTTATGATGGGACACCTTTAAGTTGGCTGTGTGATATTGGTTTGCGCCTTGAATATGATTTCTAGCATGTATTGCTTCTAGTTTGATGAATGCCACCTATGACGAGACAGTTTTAACTTGGCAGAGTGATATTGATTGCACCTTCCATATGGTGTCTTGCGTTGTTTCTAATTTGTTGAAGTGCCTTCGCTTAGTTACCACATCATAGGTGTGAATATGTCAAGTCAGCCCATTTTTTCGCATATATTCCATCCTCGATCATGACTTTGCCTTTCATTAGAGTAGTGTTCACAAGATTATGCATGAATGAGTTCTCAAGAGCGATTGATATTCTTTTTCTTGTCGGTATGACCTCACAATGCAAAATCAATAAAGCTGAAGGAAATTGGCAAGGCATTGGATGATGGTGGTCCTCCTCCAGCAACTCAAACGGAGGTTCTCTACATATTCTACTCCGCCATCCTCCCAACAAGATTCAAGAAGACAACACAAGGCTAGACACCAACGAGCTGTGTAGATGATGAGCACATCTCCCTACTCCACCATCACATGTGCTTGCTCTAACTTGGCACTATTATATGTGGTTCCATGTTATGTATGATGTCTAGCTTGTATTGCATCTACGTAGCTTACAACTTATACCTGCAATGATCACTTACCCATAAGACACATTTAACTTGGGACTGTGATGTAGGTTGCATCTTGCATTGTCTTCTAGCTTGTAACGCTTCTAATTTCTTGAAATGGCACTTATGACGAGACACTTTTTACCCGATAGAGTGATATTGGTTGCATGTTCATATGGTGCCTAGCTTTCATTTCTTCTAATTTTGTTGAAATGCCTTCCGCCATACTGTTTTTCATACATATTCCATCCTCCTATCGTCATATGTGAATATGAAACGCTGTCTTTTTTTGTATATATTCCATCCTCCTTGCGCTTGCTTTACATCAAAGTAGTGTTTTTCAGATCATGCACCAACCAGTTATGCAGAGCTAATTTTATTCATCTTCTTGTGGTTTTGACTTCATAAGGCAATATCGAAAATAGGAAGGAATAGAGTAAGTTAGGGATGTTGGTGGTAATCCGCATCGACGCAAATGAGACTCTCTAGATTTGCCATCGCTAACGCTAATGAAGTTGAAGTCCCAAGTCTACATGATGAGTTCATCTCCGCACTCCACCATCACAGGTGCTTGCTCTAAGTTGACAAGTGTGATAATTGGTTTCATGTTGCATATGTTGTCTAGCCTGTATTTCTTCTATTTTGATTAAGTTGCACCTCGCTGAGTTTATACGCTATACATGTGCATATGACATGGCTTTGTGTGTCTAGAATACACTGCGATCATCTATCTTACCATGTTCTTACATCAAAGTACTGCTGTTGTGTATCCCGCATCAAGAACTCATGATTGGACGCTTTTAACATGGCAGTTTGATAGTGGTTGCATCTTGCATTGATTTCATTGTAATCGCTTCTAATTTTTCGAATTGCCACTTATGACAAGACACTTTTAACTTCAAGCAGAGTAATATTGGTTGCATCTTTCATATGGTGTCTAGCTTGCATTACTTCTATTTTCTTGAAAATCCTTCCGCTTAGTTTGCACATCGTATCTGTGAATATGTCATGTCCGTCTATTTTTCTTACATATTCCATCCTCATACGGTTGTCTTACATTAAAGTATTGCTTGTCTCAGATAATGCATCAATGAGTTCAAGAGTGATTTTATTATTTTGTGTTGTCAAGACAGCTTGACATGGCAAAGTCAAAAGAGCAAGGAAAATAATATAGTAGGGAGTGTTGTTACTCATCGGGTGAAACGGAAAAGGCTCGCCGCCGAGATTCTGCTGGTACTTATAGTGCAGAGAAGGTCCAAGTCCACTGCTACAAACGCAGATCACCGCTCCACCAGCTGCAACATCCGCCTCAACCGCATCAACATCTCAACCAGTTACTGCTCGCTTGCTCGAACTCGCCAGTTCCCAAGCTGCCTTCACACCTAACACTACTTCAAGCATTGCTGACACAACAGACTTGGCAAGATCGATGAACCTCATGAGCATCAACACCAAGACGGTACCGACCGAGTCAAGTTGCAGTTGCATGCTCATTTATATGTACTCTCACAGTTTGATGTACACTAACATTTTCCATATTCGTTGTTGAACTAAGACCATGGCGCAAGCGGAAACATACATTAGGGATAATGCTTGACAAATTAACAAAATCTAAAGGAGGAATAATGGATATCCATTTTGAGGCAGGTTTAAAAGGCCATGTGGATGCTACAGAGTCACCAAGTTAGTATCGAGGAAACCTTGCTGTTAGGTGTCATGCCAGATCCTCCCAACATGGATCCAAGACAGAATGAGAAAGACAATACCCAGTTTAACACCTTCCTCGACCATTTGTCCGTAAGTAATGTTATTCATCACAATTAGTAATATTGTCTTGCTCCGTCCCATACTTTCTAGCTTCCTCCTAATAAGACTCACATTCTTTTTCAACAGATGAGGTTCAAGTTGATCCCAAAGATGATGCAACTAAACAAGCATGCACTCATGTTTTTCAGTCTGCTCATGACAAGATCGGTAGCACCTTAGAAAATCTCACTTTGAAGGCAAGGCTAACAATGAAATCGCCAAACATCTCGAGGAATATATTACGATGAAGACCGGACAGCCCTCGTTAAACTCTGGTCCGATCCAAAGTATCGTAGGCTATATGTATTTGATCGCACCACATATTGAACTTGTATTTATGTATGTGCCTTACAAGTGTATCTTCTTCTAGGCTAACTGCTTGAAGAACAAAACCAACCGCTCTAAAGTGAAATTCCAAATGACAACAGATCTCGTAGCTATATTGCACAATCGCAAGGCTCTTGTAAATAGCTGCTACTTCCTTCTTTTTGTGCCACATTATCGTATCTATATTGACTTGTTCCAAATACAGCGGAAAGCCCGTAAGGACCAAAAATAACCTGAATCAATGCAAGCATAATCTTCAAGGATTGCCACACCAAAGAAGATGAAGGGCATGAGCACACCGGGCCAAGCCGCCTGTAAGTCCTTACTCCTCTTGCCTTGAACTGATTGGTACTGATGTGTTCATTTAACTACTTGGTTTGAAGCCAATGTCGCATTTCTGCTCACTTTTATACACAGCTTGTCTCAACGATCATTTCACCTTACATGGTTTAAAAGAGATGAAGGATATTCTTTTGGTCTTGATCTGTAATCTAGTTGTTATGTTCACGCGCACACAATGATAAAATAGCCTGTTTGTTTTATATCTGTTTTCCCATGATATGAATGATGTCATACTATGTTCATCCTACTTTAAACCATGTCTCTTTATCCTTAGATGTCAACGAATGTGAGGAAATAGACAATACAAGAGGGCATGCTACATGGACATATGTTCCAAAGTGATTTTATTATGTAGTTGGCACTACAATACATGCTAATGTATTACAAGAGTTCACCAAAATAAGGCATGTATAAACGCTTAACCTACTTTTGTTTGTTTTTATCTCATTAGTAACTCACCGGTACACTAATCTACAAGTTCAAACTTTCGTGAAGCTATGGAACAAATGATTTAACAGCCACAACCACCGAAGGTGACAAGGCTACTACAGCACAATGTCACCTCTTGCCGCAGCAAGGCCAAGATCTTCTCCACTAACAAGGCAAAAAGCACCTTCCTGCATAATTCTGGGTTGGTTGTCAAGGTAACCTCGCCTAAATCGCCATCGAACAAAATCTTCCTCGCTAGACAGTAGGATATATCTGTGCCCGCATACAAGTCCAATCCCTAATGGACGTTGTTTCGAAACAAGAATAGTGGTTGAGAAATGCCGCCAAGATATGAATCGCTTTGAAACCAGACTATCGGACATTCGCTTGTTGTTGAAGAGCAATGACGAAAAGGTGGAGATCGTGGCTGCTCCATCAGATTCTACAGCTCAAACATTAGCACTCAGTGTCAAATGATCTGTGCTTCTATACATCCGATGGTGCTTTTATCCGAAGGATCAGTAAACTTTATGCCAACAGCCTTTTGTTGTGTGATTGAATTTATTTTGTTGTGATACAACATTTATGATGCTGCCACAGCTGCAGAATTATGACGCTATTTTTGTATAGTGTAGGTTTATCTTAGTAATGTATTCAATCTAAAGCTTCAGAGGAGCCCAACATGCCAACATTCATCGGGCCCATTCCAATTGGGCTAAAACAATTACGGGCCAAATTGGCATGTAGCCCACTAAAATATCTAGGCTTAAATTAGCATAAGCTTTCAAATTTTTCTCGGTAGGCTCTGCGGCTCATAGTAGGCCTTTAACATGCCTAAACATAATTTGGGACCTCAAGAAAAGTAGGCCATTTATGTGTGTAAATATGTCGAGCCCATAAAAATGATGGGCCTTTAATAGACCGAAGTGAGATTGGGCCTCGATTGTGCCAAATAACCCATCGGACTTAGCAGTCGAAATGGCGGCCCATTTACCATGCGGATATTTGACAGTCAAATTTGACGGGTCGTGAATGCGCCGACCTAATACACGGCCTTTAAATGGCCGAACTTCGTCGGGCTAGATTATCGTTATTTTATATGGGCCGTTAATGGGCCCGATATGACGTTAGCACATATGGCCCATGGTTTACGTCATGCTAACGGGCTGAAAATGACAACATGCCGAAGTGGGCCAAATCTATAGTGGGCATCTAACAGCGTAATGACGATATGGCCAATATGACCCAAATCCTTCATGATCGCTTATGGGCCGAAAGTTTTGATGGCTCGTAAGGGCCAAATGAAGCCGGACTTTAACAGCCGGAATACATCGGGCCGCATTCGCCCAATTACTTAGCAGCATCGTTAACGGGCCGGCGACCATGGGCCGCATTGATGACAAGTTTAGACCAGGCCGCTGACGAGCCGATTTGACAGAGAATGATGGGCCTTTAGCTGGGTCGGCCCATTATGGTCTGCAGTAATCTTGTGGGGTTTTAGCTAGGTGGCCCATTGTGATCCGCAGAAAATCTTGTGGGTTTTAACTGGCCGCCCATTATGGTTCGCTAAATTTTGTGGGCCTTTAGCTGGCCGCACATTATGGTCCGCTAAATCTTATGGGCCTTCGTGGGCCGCCCATTTAAACTTCGTGGGCCACTTTTGGGCCACCCACGGTCAACATATCATAGGCCCATCTCGACTGCTGGATGAGTGACACCGTGTTAACGGAGTCGACACGCGGATCCGCCACCAATGAGAATTTTACATGTGGAAAATCGGCATCGGGTTGTCTGTTAACGGTTATCGGATCCAAAATCTCACCCGATAGCTTAACGGCGCTCGCTACGATGGATGCCACGGTTGGTCACCCATGACGAAAGCACTTCGGACGCGGATTTATCGTCATGGAAGTGGACACTTCGCGATGATAATTTTGGTAATGTCATGGAAGACTTCTACGACAAAGACATGTATGACTATCTTGATTCTGCGGATAAATTTGTCATGGATGTACATGCATGACAAAAACGCGACCATCAGAATAAACACGTATCATCACGGAAGTGTATTTTTTGTAGTGAGGAAGATCGCCTCCCGGCGACTATGGAGCAGCACGCCATCAAAGAAGCCTTGCGCCGCTACCATAGCCGCAAGGTTCATGCCCGAGCTTTGAGGAAGGCGACCTTGTTCTTCGCACGCTCACCGGCCAAGAATTCCAAAAGTTGACGCCAAGGGGAGGCCCTTATCGGTAACACGAGTCACCAGTTCCCAAGCTCTATCGGTTGAGACCAAGATGCCATCCCAAAGGAGTAACTCCCGAACATCGAAAGCATCTTCTAAGTTTTATTTAGCATATGCCGCCTGTCGGGCCTCCCGGCAAGCTACCTTTTGTACAAGCCTTGCCTAAGCAAGGCATGTAACTCTTTGTACAAATCCAGGAGCGCACCATGAGCATAATAAATGAAGCATGGCGCCTAAGTTATAGCATGCATGCTAGGTTGAGTCTCTTCCTTGGTTAGGTTGATAGTGCTTAGCGGGCGCCAACCACTAGCTTGGTTAGGGTTGGTTCAGAGGGCACGAAGTATTCTTGCCGAGCTGTTTTGGAAGAAAAGGAACAAACTGGCGCCTGCCCCTAAGCAGCCAGAGTTGCTGGGGCTGCAAGGACAAGGATCCTTCATGGCCAGGCCAAGATCGCCGGGGCTGCAGATCCAGATAAGTACTTTATTCTCTATCATGCATTTCGTTATGGATCGGGATACATGAAACCCTGTTCTATATCTGAGTTACTTGCTCCCCTTCTCGACACCGAGGATTATCCCCATGGGTCTGATTCTAATATCAGCCAAGCAAAGAAAGTAGAGGAACGGGGGCCTAAGCCCACCTCATCCCCGCCTCCGCCAAGAGCATGAGAAAGGTCGAGTAAAGTGGGAAGCGCAAGGTCTCGCCGCTTCGAGCGAGAAAATGTTTGTCTTAAAGGTAACAAGGATTCATTCTTGTCGTGGGTTCTCCTCCCGAACGAAAATCCCGCAAACATCCCTTTTGATAAAAAAACATCCGTGACAGTACAGTTCATACAAAATGAAAAACATGAGCAATGGGATTACAAGCTTTAAATTCTACTAAGGCCCCGAGGATTACAAACTAAAAGAGATAAGATGCTCAGAATCCCTTTCTTGTCCTCTCCTCGTGAAATGGAACAAGAAAAGCAGAGGGCAAAAGGGCGCCTTAGGCGGAGCTACTGGTGGTAGAAGACACCATGAGACTATCTTGGTGTAACATCCCAAATTTCCTATTTGGAATGTTTTACAATTATAGCTAAGCATCCTATGCATCCTGCTTGAATTTGAATGCCATTTGAAGTTTCAGAGAATTTTGAGTTTTGAATTTGAATTTCAAACTTTGGCATGTGGGAAACATTTCAAAAACTAAGCCTCGATAAATACTTGATCAAAAGTATGAGAGGAGCAAACATGACACTCAAAAATATCAGAGGAAACAATGCCAAAAGATTTGGATTCAAATCTGAATTTTATTTGAATTTGAAAAATGGATTTTTATAAAGTTTGATTTTGCCTTTGAAAAATGTTCAAATGAAAGGGAATATTCCCTCGATCATTTTGGTATATATATACCCTATATAAAATATTTATAGATATTGTTTTATTTCTGTTTTAGTTTTATTTAAAAAATAAAGTTTAAGAAAAAGAAAACTTCCCCAAGCGCCAAAGCCTAGGCTACCCTAGGCCCAGCCAATGCTGCAGCCTGCTGCTGCTGGCCCAAGCCACCGCCCACATGGCCAACAGCCAGCCAGTCACACTCGATCGCCTCGCCTCGCCTCGATCCCCTAGGCTCGCCACCACGCCGCCCCTCTCCTTTCTCTTCGACCAGGCCCCGCCCATCTTCTTCCCTCGCCCACGTTAACGCAGCTCGCTGAGATCGCGGATCTCCAAGCGATCCGGATCCTGATCGCCTCTGACGACTTCAAGACGCCGAGGCCCTGCTATAAAAGTCGAGCCCTCCGCACCCCATTCCCCTAGCCTCGCGGAGTTCTCTCCTCTCTCTCCGAGCACGCCGAGCCCGGCTCGACTGCTCGCCAAAGTCGCTGCCGCCACCCTAGTCCACCCCGACCCCAACGACGCCACCAGACCACTCACCGACCTCCCTCAGAATCAAGACGGCGACTCTCGAGCTCACTGACGCCTCGAAGCCCTGACAAGACTCTCGCCACTGTCAGCTGACTCGTAAGCCACCGATCACCTCCCCGTCCGATCTAAATCAACGGGCTACGATTAGAACTCCCAAGGGGTAAGTTTTATTAGAAAACCGGCTTGTCGTCGGGTTTATTAGTTAGGTTTAGTCAATTAGCTTGCCTGCTTTTAGTTTTAACACTAGGCCTGCTTAGACTAAGTTACGCTTAGGGCACAAAGATAGGCCCATTAGGCCCTTTTTTCTTTTATTTTGATTTTCTGCTTTTAGCGTAATAGTTTCTGTTTTCAAAATTCATATCTTTTATTCTGTTTAATATTTTTGAGTGATTCTTTTTTGTTGGATTGCAAATTTTATGTAGTTTTTGTAGAATATATATTTAGCTATGTTAAAAATAATTAAAATTGCTTTATTTTAGTTTTAGTCAGAATAGTAAATCTGCTATAACTTGAGTTAGAAAAATTATTTTTGCATGATTCTTTTGTCACCACTTTATTTTGACATTGCCAAACCCTAGAAATTAACTTGAGTATTTTAGGATTAATAAAATTATTTTTAAGCAGAATCCTATTAATCCTAATTAATTAACTAGTTCCTGCTTTCCTAATATTTTAATTAGTAAATGAATTTATTTTTAACTTGTGATTAGTTATTCTAGGTTAGTTTCATTACTTAGTAGATGAACTTTTATTTATAATTAATAAAAGTTTTAATTTATTTTTCTTAATAGAAATTGGATTAGCCTAAAATGAGTTTTATAATAGCTTTTTAATTAATTCTTTTTGCTCCTAGTTGCTTAGTGAAACCTTTTCTCGTTAAGTTAACTTAAAACCATGATTAGGTTATATTAAGGAATTTTTGTTATATAAAAACTATTTTTGTTATTGTTTGGAGTAGGGAAAACTTTGAATTGGTTTCTTTGAGTTTTCCTTTTGGATTTGGTTTTGGTTGTTTTGTTGTGTTATGTTACTTTTGTTATGTTGTGTGATCCTATTGCTTTGTGCTTATTGTGTTATTGTTTGTCTCAGAGAGTTTCCTGAGTGCGTAAGCTTGCTACTACTTAATTTTTAGCTTACGAGGATCATCAAGAAGGCAAGTTTTGATCATGTTATTTCTATACCTATGTTTTTGTGCATTAGTAGTTGTCACCACCCCACCATGCATGCAGAGTGAAATCTTGAAGTCATTAAACTTGAGTAGTATCATGGTAGGATGAACCAATCCCTTGTTACCATGACCCCGGACGTAGTAGTTACTTTGCTATGCTCAGAGACGGTTTTGGGATGAGTGATATTCATAAGCAAGATGTGAGAGTCAATGATGATGACAACCCCATGAACTACAATGATCAAGATGGACTTCGAAAATCACTACGGGTGGAGGATTGCTGACGGGCACCGAGCACCCAAGGTGGCCGGATGCATGGAGAAGCGCCATGACATCCTCATGGAAAGCTTCACCCAGCCACGAAGAGAAGGATGGATGCCCCATGACCGAAGTTTACCCAGCAGCCGCAAGCCATTATGGGCTCGCTGGGTTGACCCTAGTAGTGACGCCTAATGACTGGTACTACGAGAAGTAGACGAACGGTAGGATTGATGGGTACCGCAGGGGCCAAGAACTCTTTGAAGACCTCGTTTATCTGGTCTCCGCCTTCAAACACCATGAAGTGCTAAGACTTTAAAGGAGGGAATGATTCTTATGGGAAAGTGCGCAACTCTCCGCAGAGTTAAAGATCTAATCGATTAGCCGTGGTCCCTGCTAATTACATTTGAGCCTCTCGAACTTGGAAGTATTCGGATATCTCAACACTAAAACTAATGAATTAATTTGAGGGTTTTATGACTTAATAATTGGGAACGAGATATTGGTTGGCGGAACCATCTCAATAACTACCAACAATTGTAGTAATTTGCAAGCAAGTCCACCGTAGTAGGATAAAATTTGCTTTTCGCAAAATGATGAAACTTAGAGCTCCACAACCAAAAATGCATATAGAGTTAGTAACTTTATTATTGTTATTCTTCATGACTTGCCACTTATTCCAAAAGCTGATTTACATGGCTGCAACGTATTATGTTGC
>JAHIAM010018372.1:0-10475 GCA_021605205.1 Aegilops longissima
TCCGCCCGCCGCGCCTCCAGTCTTCCCCCCGCCATCCTCCTCCGCCGGGGGCCGGATCGACCGCCCCCGGCTGGATTCCGGGAGTGGCGAATCCACCCCCCCATCCAAACGCCCCTGCCCGGGATCCGTCGGTCCCGCTCCACCTCGTCCGGTTGACTTTCCCTCCCAAAATTCCACTAAGTCCCCGAAATTGTTGCATTTTGTTGCATTTCATCATGCCATAACTCTGCATCCGTGGCTCTTTTGTGCGTATAATATGTCAAAATGTTAGCCTCGAAGATTAGATCATTTCATCGCATTGCATCATTTACATTTGAGTTCATCTTGATGCCGAAATGCTGTTGGAAGAGTGCTATGTGATGTTAGTTTCGATTCTTATCGAACATGCACTTTGTCATTTTTGCCATGATTGATTTGTGCACCCTATGAACTTGAGTCCTACATGTGTTTTGTAATATGCCATGCCATCTTTCCAGGGTGTATGCCATGTATTTTGTGATATCTGTGGTGACTAGCACAAGCATGCAAACTAGGCTTCTGATGTTGCTGATTTCAGCCCTGTTTCTTGATATTTTTATGCCATGTTAACTTGATGCTACCGAGAGATCCATGCATATTTTGAGATACTTCAGTAATGATGTTTTGTCTACATGTCTTGCTCTATCCATCCATGCCCTTGTTTGCAATTATGGAGTGCCATAGCTTGAGTCAATCGAGCTCTACTTTTGCTATAAAATGTTTCTGGCAGGTTGTTTACATGTTATTCAATTTTGCCAAGGGTGTTGTAGTTGATCCTTGCATGCTATGATGTTGTTCTTGCCATGTATAGCTTCTATGCCATGTCTTCTTACTGTTGGTTGCCTTTCCATGCCATGTATTGCTCTGTGGTGAGTGGTTCAAGCTCACCAACATGCCTACTATCGTTGTTCTGCCATGTATGAATCGTAATATAACTTGCTATGTTTACTGGGTGCCATCATATTTTCGATCCTTTTTGGCTTATGGTCAGTAAGGACTTTTGTTATATGCTTTTAGTAGATTCATGCCATCCTTTTTTGCCATGATAAGTTCCTGTAACATGTTGTTTGATAGCTCTAAACATTGCAACTGATGTTATTTCGCTAAAGTCTGAGCTGTTATTATTTGCAATCTTGCCATGTCATTTTGAGCATGTTTTAGTCATTTTTGGAGATAGCTCAGTGTTCATGTTTTGTAATTCTTTACCTGTACATCATGCCCATGCCTTTTGTTTTCATGTTAAGTTGCTGTAGCATGTTGTTTTGATGCTTGCAATATGCCTAGTTGCTGTTTTGGACAGATTGTTGTCATGACTTGTATAGGGTGTATGTGTTGAACCGTTGCTCCGTTTTGAGTGTGCTCTATATGAAACTTGCTTGATTTTGCATGTAGTGTCATATTATCATGTTGCATCCATGTTTTGAGGTGTTTGCTTGATGTTTGGGTGCATTTTGCATCAATGCCATGCTTAACTTGTTTTGCTCATATCTTCTAGACCGTAGCTCCGAATTAAATGAACTTTATATGTAACTTGACTAGAATTTCATGTAGATCATGTTGGTGCATCTTAACTTGCTGTTTAACAACTTGAACATAAGGTTTATTCAGATCTGAAACAATTTCGAAATTTGCATATGAGGACTTACCGGAATTGTTATATGTTGTTTCCGGCCTCATTTAAACTTGCTTTGATGTGTTGGTCTTGTTTGCATCATCTCTTGCCATGAGTAGATTCATCTAGCCTTGTCATGCATCATGCTTGTTGTGCATCATGTCTTGTTCATGTGGTGTGTTTACCTTGTTGTGTGCTTCTTCTTGTTAGTTCCGTTGTTGCATCGTGAGGATTCGTTCGTCTACGCTTGGTTTGGCTTCATCCGTTCATCTTCTTCATGGACTCGTTCTTTTCCTTGGATTTCAGGCAAGATGACCGCTACCTGGATCTCACTACTATCATTGCTATGCTAGTTGCTTCGTTCTATCGCTATCTTTGCGCTACCTATTACCTGTTATCAAGCCATCCCAAATTGCCATGTCGCCGCTAACCTTTTGCACCTTCCTAGCAAACCGTTGTTTGGCTATGTTACTGCTTTGCTCAGCCCTCTTATAGCGTTGTTAGTTGCAGGTGAAGATGAAGTTTGTTCCTTGTTGGAACATGGAGATGTTGTTCCTTGTTGGAACATGTTCACTTGTTGGGATATCACAATATATCTTATTTAATTAATGCATCTATATACTTGGTAAAGGTGGAAGGCTCGGCCTTATGCCTGTGTTTTGTTCCACTCTTGCCGCCCTAGTTTCCGTCATATCGGTATTATGTTCCCGGATTTTGCGTCCCTAACGGTCGGGTGATTTATGGGACCCCTTGACGTTCGCTTTGAATAAGACTTTTCGCAAAGGCCCAACATTGGTTTTACCATTTGCCTGACCTATCACCTTTTCCCTTGGGAGTCGGCCTCAGGGTCATCTTCATTTAGCCCCCGGCCAATGCTTGTCTAAGTGTTGGTCCAAACCAACCACTTGCGGTGCCCGAGGCAACTTGGGTATCGTCGGTTGCGTCACGTAGTGTTCATCCGGTCGTGGCTCGAGGCGAGATCTGTGCGCTACTATCGGGTGTCGGCACGCGGGAGGTCTTGCTGGTCTTGTTTTATTCTGTCGAAATGTCTTGTAGCGGGATTCGAGACTGATCGGGTCTTCCGGGAGAAGGAATATCGTCCGTTGATCGCGAGAGCTTATCATGGGCTAAGTTGGGACACCCTGCGGTATAAACTTTCAGAGCCGTGCCGGTCATGTGGCGATGGGAATTTGTTAATATCCGGTTGTAGTAAACTTGAAGCAAACTCTTATAAAATACACCAACCGTAATAGCGTAACGTGAGTGTCTCTTTTGGGGTTGATCGAGAGGAGAACACGGTTTCGGTTATGTCGGCGTAAGTAGGAGTTCAGGATCACTTCTTGATCATTACTAGTTGACCGTTCCTTTGTTTCTCTTCTCCTCTCATTTGCTATTTAGCCACCATATATGCTTAGTCCTGCAACCTCACCACTTCATCCTTCCTTTCCTTTTTGAAGCTTTGCTAGTCTTGATACCCATGGTAATGGGATTGTTGAGTCCTCGTGGCTCCTGATTACTACACCACCGATTGCGGTACAGGTTTGCGATGATCATGGCGTGAGGCGAAGTTTGCTTGTATTGGAGTTCTTCTTGTTCTTCTTGATCGGGGATAGGTTCCAATCGGCCCTGGCTAGCGGGTGGATGTCGTTTGAGCTTCTTTATGTTTCATTCAGTCGGATGTTGTTCTTGTATATGATGTTGATGTATTCTTGTGGCATTTGTGCCTTATGTATGTATCCCCATCTATTATGTAATGTTGATGTAATGATATCCACCTTGCAAAAGCGTTTCAATATCGGGTATATCCTTGTTGGGACCTTGAGTTCCTTTTGGATAGGGTTAGCATATTGGGCGTGATAAGTTGTATCGAGCCTCGACCGACCCTAAGGCCCCTTGATTGATCGTGTAGTTTGGTCGTTATTGAGTCTAGAAGAAAACTATTTTGAGTCTAGCTATATCGGAGTAGAATTCTTTTTACTCCTCAGCCCTTAATCGCTCGGTGAGGAATCTGGATATAGGTGTTTTGAATTACTCTCTTCCCTTCAAATTTTCTTTAGGTTCAGGTTGGTTTCGTAGTTGTTCCTCAACTCTTTTCATCCGGTGCATTTCCGTCAAGTCGACTCGACCATCTTCATCTTTGCCAAGTGCAATCCTCAGTTGTCCTTATTTTTTTCCACCGCCCTCCCTTCTTCCTTCTGGAACGGAGTCCGCTATTGAGTATCCTTCTACTGTGCAAATATTTGCTTTCTTTCCTCTATGATTTCAACGGTGTTTTCTCTTCAAGATATTCGTGGTTTCCCTTCTAAGTTGTCTTTGTTTTCCGCCCCCACCCTATTATTCCCGGAGTTGAGTTTCTTTCGACCATCAATTCCATTGTGTGGAGTCTCTTGATCTTCCCTCAATTGTTTCAACGGTGAATTCTCGTCTTGTTCGTCATTCTTCATCTGTTTCTTTCCGGTGGACTCAATTCAAGTTTTTGGTTAATCATATTCTTTTCCTTGAATGTTCTCTTTGCTCGTTCGCCTCTCGGTTTATCATTTGAGTTCGAAGACATCTCAGAGATTCGCTTGTGTTGAATTAATTAGAGGCTGTCACCTCATCAAATATTTCAGTTCTTCCGGTGCATCATCTATCGGTTCAACATCCCTTTCCAGCGGTGTTTTCTTTTAGTGGGCCCTAACCCACGGTCTTTCCGGATCTTACGACTCTTCTATTTCCGGAGTTATTCTCAATTCTTTTGAATTTGGCGTAAGTATGAATTTCATCATCCATGCCTTCTCAAGATCGCTTTCAATTCTTTCATCTTTGGGTCAACCCTTCCTCTTTTCATTCTCCGGAGTATCTCAATAATTTTTGGGTGTTTCGTTGTCATTTGAAGATCGAAGAAGAGTTCCTCTTAAATCTTGTCCGTTCTCCCGGAGATTCATGGTGCTAGCTTGATGCTATCCTATCTAATTGTTTCGAGTCATGCAAATTTTTTTCATCCATCCGGAGTATTTCAGGAGTTACTTTCCGTCTCAATCATCCGGAGGCCATCTTTTCGGAAGATTTCTTCATTCTAAGTTTTCAGATTCGTTCTCCAATTATTCTATATCCATGCCCTTCGTTCATATCAATATTCTTCGGGCTTCGTTCAAGCATTCTTCAATCAGTTCGCGATCTCTTGTTCTCTTGTCTCTAATTTTCCTCAAGTATCTTCGTGGTTTCTAATTCTTCCGGATTCGTTTCTTCTCTTCGTTCATTTTCATTTCTAACGGTGGTTCGTTCAAGATTCCTTTTCCTTCACTATCATTTTAATCCATTGTTCTTTTCTACTTACGGTGGTTCATGAAGTCCTTCTCAAGTTGGTATGTCACTTCTCAATCCTTTTCAAGAAGAATAAGTAGTATGCAAATCCATTGCTTGTCACCAATTTAATTTGATGAAGGATAAGTATACAATAAATCTTATTCTTATTTCATCCTAGTGTTTAATCCTTTTCCCGAGTTTTTCTTGATGAATAGATTCTATTTCCAAGTGTTTTCATCTTTCTTTCCGGAGTTCAAAATTTCCTCGCCATCTCATGGAACCTCCATCTAAATCATCATAAGGCTCATCTTATTCTTTCTTCCTTCATTCTATCTCACCATCCTTTTTTTGTTATCGGAGTTCTTCACGGTGGTTCTTCATGATTTAATTCATTCTCTCAAGAGTTCTTCAAGATTTTGTTGGGGAGTTCAACTATCTTTTCTTTCGCATCTCAAGTGCAATTAATTCTCCGTATTCTTTTGAAGTGGAGTTTGCATTTCTTCGTTCTTCTCAGCTATCCAATCATTTTCGTTTGTGGCGGTTATCACCTCATAATTTTGAGATGTTTTCCATAAGTCCACATCAAGCTTATTCTTTCGTTGTTGATTTTCTCAACAACTCCGTTCAACCTTTCCTTCTAAGTTCTTTTCATTTATTCTTTTAATTCTTCGGAGGCATTGTTTCTTCCTCTCGTCCTTTTCTTCCATTTGTCAAACTCAGTTCTAATCCTTCCATTTTTAGCGGTGCTGCCTAAATTCTTTCAGTCTTATCGTTTCTTTTCTCATTCTAACCACTCCGGTTAGAGAGTTGCTTCAAGTCTATTGATTCGGGAGTTTCGATTCTGTCATTCTCGTCATTCTCGTCTTCTCTCTTTTTCGAGTGTCTCGATCTTTGCTTCTTCTTTGAGTTCTTGTTTCACCTCATCCCTTTTTCTCTTCGTCTGGTCCTAAGATCTCGGGACGAGATTCTTTTAGTGGAGGAGTGTACGCCTCCGGATTGTCGCCGGTGTCCATCGGTTATTCGCCGTCGTTGCCATGTCATGTGCTTGCGTGTCTCTTTTGCCAATCATCATCTGCATTTCATATCATGTCATCATGTGCATCTCATTTTTGCATACGTGTTCGTCTCATGCATCAGCATTTTCCCGTTGTCCGTTTTGCAATCCGCACTCCTATGTCTCCGGCCCCTTTTACCTCTTTTTGGTATGCGGGTATTAAATGGTCCGGAATGGACCGAGGTTTGTCAAGCGGCCTTGGTATAGCACGGTAGACCGCTTTGTCAAGTTCGTGCATTTGGAGGTCGTTTGGTACTCCAACGGTTAACGGGTAACCATGAAAGCCTCTTTGTGTGCAGCCCAACACCCTTCAAAGTGGCCCAAAACCCACCAAACTCCCCCATGCTCTTTGTTCGATCACGATCGTGTGGAAACGCACCTCATTTGGACTCTCCTAGCTCCCTCTACCTATAAAACTAGATCCCCAAAATTCGGGATGAATTCTTCCCTAACCCTAGCTTTCATCCCCGGACAACCCACTTGGGACACGTCCGGTCGCCGCCGCCATCCCACGTGGCCGCATTCGCCCGCCCGCCCCTTCCAGCGCCCGTCGGCCCGCCCCGAGCCGGCCGACTTGAAACCCGCGAACCGGCCGCCATCGACTCTGCGGGCCCGAGCCCGCCAGCGCGCCCGCGCCGCCAGCCCGTCGCCACTGCCGCCGCCCCCCACCCAGGAGCTCATCTCCTCCGCTGGCCGCGCCTACCGATCCGCCATCCCTGCCCGCGCCTGGATCCGCGCCCTGCCGTAGCCCTGGAGTCTTCCCGCCTCGTCTCCTCCTCCTCGTGGGAGCAGGCTCCCGAACCGCCGCCGTCGCGGATCTGGGTGGGCGGGATCCACCACTCCCCATCCAGCGCCCCGCCTGCCTGGGATCCCTCCCCGCTCCACCTCGTCGTTGACTTTCCCTCCCAAAATTCCACTAAGTCCCCAAAATTGTTGCATTTTGTTGCATTTTCATCATGCCATAACTCTGCATCCGTGGCTCCGTTTTGTCGTATAATATGTCAAAATGTTCGCCTCGAAGATTAGATCATTTCATCTCATTGCATCATTTACATTTGAGTTCATCTTGATGCCCGAAATTCTGTTGGAAGAGTGCTATGTGATGTTAGTTTCATTCTTATCGAAAAATGCACTTTGTCATTTTGCCATGATTGATGTGTGCACCCTATGAACTTGAGTCCTACATGTGTTTTGTAATATGCCATGCCATCTTTCCAGGGGTGTATGCCATGTATTTTTGATCTCTGTGGTGACTAGCACAAGCATGCAAACTAGGCTTCGATGTTGCTGATTTCAGCCTGTTTTCTTGATATTTTTATGCCATGTTAACTTGATGCTCGAGAGATCCATGCATATTTTGAGATACTTCATTAAGGATGTTTTGTTCTACATGTCTTGCTCTATCCATCCATGCCCTTGTTTGCAATTATGGGTGCCATAGCTTGAGCCAATCGAGCTCTACTATTGCTATAAAATGTTTCCGGCAGGTTGTTTACATGTTATTCAATTTTGCCAAGGGTGTTGTAGTTGACCTTGCATGCTATGATGTTGTTCTTGCCATGTATAGCTTCTATGCCATGTCTTCTTACTATTGGTTGCCTTGCCATGCCATGTATTGCTCTGTGGTGAGTGGTTCAAGCTAACCAACATGCCTACTTATCGTTGTTCCTGCCATGTATGAATCTGTAATATAACTTGCCATGTTTACTGGGTGCCATCATATTTTCTGATCCTTTTGGCTTATGGTCAGTAAGGACTTTTGTTATATGCTTTTAGTAGATTCATGCCATGCCTTTTTTTCCATGATAAGTTCCTGTAACATGTTGTTTGATAGCTCTAAACACGCAACTTTGATGTTATTTCGCTAAAGTCTGAACTGTTATTATTTGCAATCTTGCCATGTCATTTTGAGCATGTTTTAGTCATTTCTGGAGATAGCTCAGTGTTCATGTTTTGTAATGCTTTACCTGTACATCATGCCCATGCCTTTTGTTTTCATGTTAAGTTGCTGTAGCATGTTGTTTTGATGCTTGCAATATGCCTAGTTGCTGTTTTGGACAGATTGTTGTCATGACTTGTATAGGGTGTATGTGTTGAACCGTTGCTCCGTTTTGAGTGTGCTCTATATGAAACTTGCTTGATTTTGCATGTAGTGTCATATTATCATGTTGCATCCATGTTTTGAGGTGTTTTCTTGATGTTTGGGTGCATTTTGCATCAATGCCATACTTAACTTGTTTTGCTCATATCTTCTAGACCGTAGCTCCGAATTAAATGAACTTTATATGTAACTTGACTAGAATTTCGTGTAGATCATGTTGGTGCATCTTAACTTGCTATTTAACAACTTGAACATAAGGTTTATTCAGATCTGAAACAATTTCGAAATTTGCATATGAGGACTTACGAATTGTTATATGTTGTTTCGGCCTCATTTAAACTTGCTTTGATGTGTTGGTCTTGTTTGCATCATCTCTTGCCATGAGTAGCTTCATCTAGCCTTGTCATGCATCATGCTTGTTGTGCATCATGTCTTGTTCATGCGTGGTGTGTTTACCTTGTTGTGTGCTTCTTCTTGTTAGTTCCGTTTGTTCGATCGTGAGGATTCGTTCGTCACGCTTGGTTGCTTCATCCGTTCATCTTCTTCATGGACTCGTTCTTCTTCCTTGCGGGATTTCAGGCAAGATGACCGCTACCGGATCTCACTACTATCATTGCTATGCTAGTTGCTTCGTTCTATCGCTATGCTCGCCACCTATTACCTGTTATCAAGCCATCCCAAATTGCCATGTCAGCCTCTAACCTTTTGCACCTTCCTAGCAAACCGTTGTTTGGCTATGTTACCGCTTTGCTCAGCCCCTCTTATAGCGTTGTTAGTTGCAGGTGAAGATGAAGTTTGTTCCTTGTTGGAACATGGAGATGTTGTTCCTTGTTGGAACATGTTCACTTGTTGGGATATCACAATATATCTTATTTAATTAATGCATCTATATACTTGGTAAAGGGTGGAAGCTCGGCCTTATGCCTGTGTTTTGTTCCACTCTTGCGCCTAGTTTCCGTCATATCGGTATTATGTTCCCGGATTTTGCGTCCCTAACGCGGTCGGGTGATTTATGGGACCCCTTGACAGTTCGCTTTGAATAAGATTTTTCCAAGGCCCAACATTGGTTTTACCATTTGCCCGACCTATCACCTTTTTCCCTTGGGAGTCGCGCTCTCAAGGGTCATCTTCATTTAGCCTTGGGCCAATGCTTGTCTAAGTGTTGGTCCAAACCGACCACTTGGAGCGCCCGAGGCAACTTGGGGTATCGTCGGTTGCCGTACGTAGTGTTCATCCGGTGTGGCTCGAGGCGAGATACACGCGCTACTATCGGGTGTCGCACGCCGGAGGTCTTGCTGGTCTAGTTTTATTACTGTCGAAATGTCTTGTGGCAGGATTCCGAGACTGATCGGGTCTTCCGGGAGAAGGAATATCCTCCGTTGATCGCGAGAGCTTATCATGGGCTAAGTTGGGACACCCGCAGGTATAAACTTTCGAGAGCCGTGCGCGGTCATGTGGCGGATGGGAATTTGTTAATATCCGGTTGTAGTAAACTTGAAGCAAACTCTAATAAAATACACCAACCGTATGCGTAACGTGAGTGTCTCTTTTGGGGTTGATCGAGAGGAGAACACGGTTTCGGGTTATGTCGGCGTAAGTAGGAGTTCAGGATCACTTCTTGATCATTACTAGTTGACCGTTCCTTTGTTTCTCTTCTCGCTCTCATTTGCGTATGTTAGCCACCATATATGCTTAGTCGCTGCTGCAACCTCACCACTTCATCCCTTCCTTTCCTTTTTAAGCTTTGCTAGTCTTGATACCCATGGTAATGGGATTGTTGAGTCCTCGTGGCTCACATTTTACTACACCACCGAGTTGGTACAGTTGTCGATGATCATGGCGTGAGAGCGAAGTTTGCTTGTATTGGAGTTCTTCTTCTGCTTCTTCTTCGATCGGGATAGGTTCGGTCGGCAGCCGGGCTAAAGGTGGATGTCGTTTGAGCTTCGTTTATGTTTCATCCGTAGTCGGATGTTGTTCTTTATATGATGTTGATGTATTCTTGTGGCATTTTTGCCTTATGTATGTATCCCCATCTATTATGTAATGTTGATGTAATGATATCCACCTTGCAAAAGCGTTTCAATATGGGTATATCCTTGTTGGGACCTTGAGTTCCTTTTGGATAGGGTCGCATATTGGGCGTGTAAGTTGTATCGAGCCTCGACCGACCCTAGGAGCCCCTTGATTGATCGTGTAGTTTGGTCGTTATTGAGTCTAGAAGAAAACTATTTTGAGTCTAGCTATATCGAGATAGGAATTCTTTTTACTCCTCAGCCCTTCGTCGCTCGGTGAGGAATCTGGCGGGGTGTTTTGAATTACTCTTCCCTTCAAATTTTTCTTTGGTTCCGATTGGTTTTCCCGGTAGTTGTTTCAACTCTTTTCATCCGGCATTTTCGTCAAGT
>JAHIAM010018374.1:0-10674 GCA_021605205.1 Aegilops longissima
TAGTCATGTCAAACAAAGGGAGGAAGTCGAAAGAAAGTCGATTGAAGCGGCGATGGTTTGTGCCATCGAATCAGGCAATCCTATTTTACGAAGAGATCATGTTTCAAATGGCAACTTTGGTGATTTAGCCCATGTTTTATGATGAGGTGTATGTGCCCACTATATGTAATTTGTTGTTTGGTTAAGCTTTATTATCACTTTGGCGATGCCTCTTGGATGTTATACACATAATTTCCTTATTGTATAGTGTAGGTTTATTCTTAGTTTCTATGCCCCAATTTCTTTGTTGTATAGTATAGGTTTTTAGGGAATTGTATAGAGTATGTTAATTAATTCTTAGTTTCTATGCCCCAATTTCTTTGTTGTATAGTGTAGGTTTTTAGGGAATTGTATAGAGTATGTTAATTAATTCTTGAATTCTTGTATTGATATTGCGAAAAGGCCAAAAGCATTACGGAGACCAACGTGCCAAAGCGTTAGGACCACCATCGAAACATAATGGATATACAACCCGGTAGGCATAGTGACCTTTATTGGGCGGCCTTCTAGTAATAAGTGGATCATAATCGACATGGGCCCTTAATGCATAGATGGGCCCGGTGTCTGAAAATAGGCCCATAAACATCATGGACCATTAGTAGGTACAAACTTAATGTGGGCCCATACTAACAACGTGCCATTAACTTGGTGAAATAAGTTGCGGGCCTTTTTGGGTAAGCAGGCCAAAACACAAGCGAGGCCTTAATTGAGCTAGAAGTTAATAGGGCCTTTAACAAGTTGAAAAGAAGATTGGTCCCGAAATGTGCCAAAGAGCCCGCAGGCGATTAGCGAGCGAAATCTATCTCGAGGCCATGGGGCCCAATTACAAGGAAAGGTCATTAATAGCGAAAAGCTGACTCATGCCATAAATGGGATGATGTACTACATGGGCCTTTAACCAGCGAAAGTGAGGATGGGATGGAATTGCGCCATAGGGAGCATGGGCCATTAGAATATCGAATGTTACACGAGCCACAAATGGCGAAGTGTAGTGTTGGTGATGTAACGCCCGGACACACCAGCCGGTGTCGTTACTCTGGCGGGATCTAGGCCCCCGAGATCAATACTAGTCTTTTCTGCGTACTTTGTCCTCACTCATGCGCACCAGGGAGCAACTTCGATCGGTCACCCATCGACACTACTTCAAGTGAAACCGCTTAACTTTGGAGTTTTGTCGAATGGGCTCCGGAAAAGAAGAATTCCTTATTGATATGAGTAGTCTATCATCCCTAATAAGCGAGGCTATCACACACCCCCACTCGGAGGAACCGATGTCCTCGTCAGACCCAGAGCGTTCCCTCTTGGCACAAGCGTCGTGCTTCGAGTCCGGTACATGTGCCATGTCGGGTGCCTGACGGGTCTAAGCGTCATGAACAACATGACCACGCACTGTCCGCAACCATCCGTGTAACGCGGTCGGCTCGATACCAACTTATAGCGCCGGACACACCGCGGATTGCAAAAGCAGACAGCGGGAAAATGCTCGGATGCATGAGGCGAACACGTATGCAAAATGAAATGCACATGGTGACATGATAAAATCAGATGATGACATGGCAAAGTGCAACACGTAAGCAAATGACATGCAACAACGGCAAATAAGCGGCGAGACACTGGCGCGCGAATCCGAGGCGTTACAACACTCCTCCACTAACAAGAGATCTCGTCCGAGATCTTAGGACGGCTATCGCCCCGATCGGCTATATCTCCCCGTGTCGAGGCGCGACTTAGAGCATAACCGCATTGAAAGCAATGTCGCAAAGTGAGGTAATCTTCACAACCCATGTAATAATTTAAGGAGAAAGGTACATAGTTGGCTTACAATCGCCCGTCACAGTACATAAATTAAACATACATCATTGAGTACACTCAAGGTCCGACTCTGGAACCAAAATAAAAGAACCCCAACGCTAACACGGATCCCGAATCGTCCCAAGCTGAGGCACCCTCTTGATCACTGGAAGCGAAACATAATACGACCACGTTCCTCGTCGAACTCCACTTGAGCTCGGTGGAATCATCTGCCTGGCCTCATCGGAACCCAAGGTGTTTGGAAGTATCTGAGTCACGGGGACTCACAATCTCACACCAGGAGATCAAGACTATTTAAGCTTTAGGAAGGAATAGTAGTAAAGTGGAGCTCGACAGCGACTAGCATTTATGGTGGTCTTACCAAAAGAGGCGAAGAAGAAGCAAAGCAGTCGTGAAACTAGTATTGATCAAAGTGATCTGAACTACTCTACAGACATAACTCCAACACCGTGTTCACTTCCGGACTCCGAGGAAGAGACCATCAGTTACACCTGATTGAGGTGTATTTTATTTGAGGTCATCTTTGTGTTATCTACAACGGACATTAACAAATTCCCATCGCCTCATAACGGCACGGCTTTGAAAGATATTACCTGCGGGGTGTCCCAACAGCCCATTATAAGCTCTCACGGTCAGCGAAGGATTATTCCTTCTCGGGAAGACCGATCAATCTCGGAATCCGGACTACAAGACATTTGCGCAATAAAACAAGACCACGCCGCCCGATTGTGCCGAAAATCCGATGGGCTGCAATATCTCGTTCTCGGGGCCTCGGATGAACACCGTCACGAAAGATCCCCAAGTTGCCTCGGGTGGCCCTAAGTGGCTCGTTTGGACCAACACTGGAAAGGGCATTGGCGGGGTTTAAAATAAGAACCCTCGGGCTCGTGAAAACCGGGGAAAAGGCTTAGGTGGCAAATGGTAAAACCAAGTTGGGCCTTTTGGACAAGTCTTATTCAAAGTGTCAAGGGGTCCCTAAATCACTTAACGGTAAAGCATAAAATCAAGGAACATAACCTATCGGAAACTAGGGTGGCAAAGTGGAACAAAACACGGGCATAAGGAGCCTTACCCTTTACCGTATATAGATGTTTAAACATAGCAGATATATTTTATATTGGATATCCCCAACAAGTAAACATGTTCCAAGAGGACAACATCTCCATGTTCAACAAGGAACAAATTTCACTTCCCTGCAACTAACAACGCTATAAGAGGGCTGAAAAGCGGTAACAACCAATCAGCGGTTTGCTAGGAAAGGATGGTTAGAGGCTGACATGGCAATATGGGTGGCATGATATAGCAAGTGGTAGGCATCGACATAGGCATAGCAAAAGGCAACTAGCATAGCAAAGATGAATGATTTCGGGTATGGTCATCTTGCCAATGTTCTCGAGTTGTCAAAGCTTGATCCTCGGTTCTCAAAGGTTCCTCGTTCATCCGTCTCCGGCTCTACCCAAAGCAACAACAAAACAAGGAACCACAATAAATCACGGTGCAATGCACAATCAAATGATGCAAAACATGACATGATATGCATGAAGGATAGCAGCAAGAGCACTCGGAAGGTAAATGAAAACTAGGCATCATCTTGGCAAACCAAGCATGCCATCGGAAAGATGAGATGATTTCGTTAAAATCGATATAAGATCACGGAAGCGGATGCGGGTTGGATATGGGGCCAAAAAACAAATGGTGAGAAACCTACGATAACAACATGATGAACAAAACCATGCATGTGTGCAAATACCTCATAGCACAAATCAACTAAATATGCAATGGAAGACAACACAAACCATGATGCAAAAGAATGACAAAACTTGCCCAAATGCAAAAAATGACACCACTGAGTTGGTGGGATTTTCTACCCAAAAACATATATAATATGTTAGGGTTGCATTAGGAAAACATCACAAAAACAAAAGTTAAAACCTGCCTAAAAAGAAAAGATGGCAATTTCCAATTTGGAAATGTCAGATTGGACTTGCCTAAAACAGAAAAAATCTGGAAAAACTAGGAAAAAAAAAAAAATATGCACAGGGGGGCGGGTGAAAGGGCCTTGTCATAGAGGCAGGGGTAAATGGGTTTAAAGGGAAGAAAAAGAGCCCGAGGTTGAACCGGGTCTCCCGGTGGAAACCTTCCTTTCCCCGGTGGTCTGGCGGGGAAGGGCTCGCCCGATCTCTCTTCTGGGGAGAAGCACCGAAGGAAAGCGAAAAAGAGAATAAAAGGGGGGTGGCGGGGGTTTGAACCAGTGCCGGTGGTGCGGGTCGACCAGCTCGGCTTGAAGGGATCTGGTAGGAAGCAGGAAGCCGGCCCGCCCAACCGGCCCGATTAAACGAGGCATGACAGCCCCGGGGAAGCTGCTCTGGGGGTTTGCGCCCTCGAACCGCGGGTCGGGGGAAAACTCGAGATGAAGGGGAACCAGGAAAGAAAAGGCGGCAACTTCTGGCGGAGGCACTCGAACTCAAAAGCCTTGGCAGACGGTGGCGCGCAAAACGGCGGACCCTCGCTCGGGGCGCGGCGACAAAGAAGAAGCGGGAGGAAGGGTTTAACCTCCTTACCCGGACACGAAGCGCGATGGAGGCGGGCGGCGGCGGACTCGACCTTGAACCTGGGGAACTCGGCCGAGGAAAGGCGAGGCGTCGGTGAACTTTCGAACCGGGCCTCCGTGATGGCGTCGTGGATGTATCGGGGCGAGGAAAAAAATGAACCCGGCCGCCCGGTCAGGTGGCGGAGGGCCCCCGGCAGGGAGGGGCTCCCAGATCCTTTCGGGCCGGGGCGGCGATCTTGGGTGGATTCTCACTGGCGGGGGAGGGAGGGAACCCTAGGCTCGTCGGGCGGAGGGATAAGAAGGGGGCTAGGGGCAGGACCGGCTCGTGCTCTCGGCTCGGGTCCCCATGGGCTGAGAGGAGGAAAGGTGGGTGGCGCCACGGTGTGCAGGGGGCAGCTGCCCTGGAAGGGACTCGGGGGTGTCTTGGTGGTGGTGGGGGGAGGAAAGCGTCTTGGGTGGCGCTTCCTTAGGCTCTTTGAGGAATGGGGGCCCTCGGGGGGGGAGTGGAAGGGGCCTTTGGGCTGCCCTTCTTCTTGCCTCTTCTCCCTTTTCCTTTTAAAAATAAAAAGGAAGAAAGAAAGTCGAAAAAAGGAAAAGATTTAGAGTGAAAGGAAAATATCCCCACTCTGGAATTCTCCTTATTTAAATAAATTGAAATGGACATTTTAAAGGTAGAAAAATAATGCAAGTTTGGAAATTTCAAACTTGTGCCATTTGAACCTAACCATAACAACTTCAAATGAGGAGATTTTTGGGCGAGAGGTTTAGTGCAACAAGCAAGATTTTTAGGGAGGAGATGAACATTAATTGAGAGGGAAAAATATTGGCATTGAAAGAAAAGAAGTAGGGAAGGAGGAGATGGTAATGCAAGATGAGAGGAAACATGCAACCACAAACATGCAAAACACCACCACCATATGACAAGAAGGAAAACAATATGACAAGAGCACAAATGCAATATGGCAAAAAGCAAAACAAAAAAAGACCCACATGACCAAAACAACATGAGGCCAAGCATGACAAGAACCCACAAAATTGGATGAGGTCAAATTGATATATTGCCCAAAAGGGAAGTTTACATCGGTGTTACAACCTCCACCACTACAAGAGGATCTCGTCCAGATCTGGGGAAAAGAACTCCGGATACTCGAGCGGAGGTGATCCTCGGCTCCCATGCTTCCGGTGAATGGTGTGACCACTTCACTTTCAGAATTTGATTGACTTTTGCGAGTCTTGCCTCGGTTTCTTCAAGAATAGGCAGGGTGCTCACGATAAGAGATCTTCTTGAAGGTCAATCTCTTGAAGTTGATAGTGCGTTCAGTCTTGAAGCACTTGCGAAGCTGTGACCGTGAAACACATCGTGCCGTTTGCAAAGTTGGATGGAAGCTCAAGTTATAGGCGAGATCGCCTCTTTTCCCAATGACTTGAAAGGACCCCGTATCTGGGCAAGCTTCCCTTTGATACCGGCGGGAGTACCTTTCATTGGAGGCGGAGGTAGACATTCTTTTCAAAAAGTCACATCCGGTGCTTATCATCATAATAGCTCTTAGGCGATTCGGGCTTTGAATTTCACGAATGACCTTGCACATTTCTTACTCGTGATCAAGTCATTGCCAAAAGTTTTCACTCTCGGACCAATTGAGAGTGGCACTTTCCCATAGAAATTTGAATGGGGCCTTGCCGAACTCAAGCTGTTGTTGTAAGAGAACTTGGCATATGGAAGACAATCTTCCCTTCATACGAAGGAAATGACACAAGCCAAGCATATCTTCAAAAATTTGATTTACTCGCTCAACTTGGCCACTTGTTTGAGGATGGAAAGTGTCTGAAAGCGAATGTTGGTGCCCATGGCCGAAAGATCCCAAAGGAGGTAAAGATGCCCCGTGGAAGAGATCACTTGAGGAATGCCGTGCAAAGAACAATCCGGAGGTGTAAGCTCCCGGGAGCTGCGGATGGATTCTTTGATAGGAAGAAAATGAGCCACTTTAGTAAGCTTGTCAATGACAACGAAGATAGCATCATTTCCCGCTTGGACTTTGGAAAGCATCCAAGTCCATTTCAAT
This sequence comes from Aegilops longissima, assembly GCA_021605205.1. Classification (NCBI taxonomy): domain Eukaryota; kingdom Viridiplantae; phylum Streptophyta; class Magnoliopsida; order Poales; family Poaceae; genus Aegilops; species Aegilops longissima. Next base: position 6,466 of record JAHIAM010018374.1, read on the forward strand.
TGATCAAACTTCCATTCGGGAATAGCAAGAGGTTGAAGGAGACCGTGGTCTTTGGTGTTACCTTTCACTCTTTGGGACATCACACTCATTCAGAATTGAGCAATTTCTCGCTTCATTCAGTCCACCAATATTGCTTGAGGTCATGGTACATCTTTACTTCGGGATGAATGGATAGAAGCGAATTGAGCCTCGTTCATAATGACTTTTCTGGATCACCCTTGGAACCACAATCCGGTCCTCAAGAGCAGTGTCTTTGTCATCAACATGGAAGCACTTGTACTTAAATGCCCTTGTCGATACCACGTTTCACTTTCTTCACCATGGTATCCAGTTGAGCCTCCGAATCTGATCTTCCAAAGTAGGAAGACTATGAGGTTGGCAAAACCTTGAGAACAACTTGAAGATTCACTTTCCAGAATCCGGTGAAAGGGCTTGAGGATTGGTTTGCGATAAGCTTTCTGCTCAAAGTTGCAATGACATTGGCTTTGCGGAGTATACTCAATACTTGGGTTGTACTCTTGAATCATTTCGACCCATCGAGTGCACTGAGGTTGAGGTTAGGCTGAGTGAAGATGTACTTGAGACTCTTGTGATCGGGAAAATGTCACTTTCCTTCCCAACAAGAGATGTCTCCAAGTAATCAAAGCATGGACAAGCGCCAACTCAAGATGTGAGTGGGGTAGTTCTTCTCGTTGGGCTTAATGGCGAGAGGTATAAGCCACAACTCTCTTCTCTTGCATTAACACGGGACCGAAGGAAGCATCAAGAACACTTCAATGGCTTGGATTCATCGGGAGGGTGAGAGGGGCTGTGAGTTTCTCTTTGAGTCTTGAAACAACGTCCACTCGGGGACCGGACATACTTCACCTTACGGAAGGTTGGAAAGGCTTTGCAATCTTGGAAGTTCTCAACAAACCCTTGACAATAGCTTGCAAGCCAAGAAAAGCTGCGGCTGCTTACATCGAGGAGGTTCCCAATTCACAATCGGACACCTTCTGGGATCAACAGATCCCTTGGGAGAGATGATATGACCAAGATAAAGCACTTCATCAAGCGAATTCACATTTGGAGAACTTAGCATAGAATTGGTACTCTCGGCTTGTCTAGCACCAATGCAAATGTTTGGCATGATCCTTCTTATTCTTGGAAGACCAAGATATCATCAAGATAGACCAAGGCGAATTCATTGGTGTAAGGTTGAATATGAAGTTCATCATCAGAGAAAGTTGGAGGAGCATTGACAAGGCGAAAGACATGCGGTATATTCATAGAACCAAAGCTTTACGAACTGTCTTGGGAATATCTTGTTCCGAATTGAATCTGATACCCCCTGAAGGTACTTAGAAACAACAGCACCTTTGAGTTGCTCGAAAAGTCATTGATGTTGGGAAGTGGATACTTGTTCTTGATTGTCTTTTATTCAATGGGGAATTCGCCAAATCGGTGACCATCCTTCTTCGGACAAAAAAAACCACAACCCAAGGAGATGAACTCGTCGATCAAACCAGGCCTCTTGTTCATCATGCTTCTTCAATTCCCTCCTCATTCCAAGCTTGTATGGGGGCCCAAAGCGGGTTGATGCGGGCTCAAGATCGATATTGAACTCAAGCGGCGATGGGGCATACCGGAAGCTCTTACGGAAAGAATCTTGGTACTCTGCATTTGGAATAGAGATGGCCAATTGCCCTTCTCATTGGAGAAAACAACAAGGTTTCATCACGAGGCATAGATGATCACATCATTAGAAGAATGGAATTGAATTTCCCGGCGCAAAAAAGCTTTGTTTGATAAAAGGATCCATTGAGAATAAGATCAATATCCAGTCACCGAACCACGGTTTAGAAAGAAATCTATAATGCCCATCTTGATAAAACATCGGGACATAAACATTAGATGTCATTTGCTTGGGGGACACAATCTTCAGGGAATAGGAATCTTTTGTCACAAATTCATCTTGGCAACAAAAGGTCTCGAAATGAAAAAGCGATGCACATATCAAATAAGACTTTTCGGGAATATCATTAGCGAGGATTACCCATACTTGAAGAATCCTCTTGCGGCTGCATTCATCATATTGACCTTGGCATACTTTGGATTATGCTTGACCCCATTCTTTGGAAGATTTCACGGGGAGGAGGGCGGAAGGCGCCTTGGTTGAACCTTGTTAGCATGTGACCCTTTGCGCACTTGTTGCAAGTGACCTCGGAGGTGGTAAAGGCACTTGACCTTGGAGCTTGAAATTAGACTTGTTACGATAGCTTGGGTTGGGTGGGTGGGAAGATCCCGCCACGAGTTCTTCTTGGTAAAGTTTTGGGAGCGGAGGAGGCGAATAAAACCTGGCTTGGCTGCCACTTGGAGCGAGGAGGGGCGCATCCCGATTCTCTTCTTAGAAGCCTGCTGAGTTGTGCTTGTTCTTGCTTGAGTGCCATGTTGTAGAAATCATCATACTTATGGCTCAAACAGCACAAGAGGTAATGCGATCCTCTCTCGACCACCCAGATAGATCATACTCCTTTTCGGGTACATCTTGCTTAGCAAAGCAGGAGCCCGGCTGGATATTGTATTGAAGACAGACATGGTGCCCTTGAGATTGCGGAACTCCTCAGCCTCTCAACAAACTCTTGAATGTGATGAGCTGGAAATCCTGGGGAACTCATCGGTAATGCCCGACCTCCTCTGGAATCTTTGTATTCTGGAACCACTCGCTGATCCTTGAGTTGAAGCGATGCAAACTTGACAAAGTCCTCAATCGACATTACTCGTCAAAGTGCTTGGATGTCCACTAACCAATCATGCGTCTTGCCTCCCGGCGAAAACTTGGTGATTAGCGGGGCGGAAGTAGCAAAGTGTGGCTGATTGTTGCCTTGACCTTGATTGCCTTGATTGCCTTGCCCATCGTTCTTGCAAGGCTGAAAATCATCGAGCATTGGCATTGGTGGCTGCCATAATAGCTTGCCCGCTTGGGGCGGAGGTGGAGGTGGAGGTGGAGGATTTTGACCCCATCATTGCGATCCGGATTGAGGCCCGTTGGCGGAGCCATCTGAAGAGGTGACATCCGTTAGTCCTTTGATAGACAAATGATAAAGTAGAATCAGCGGATAGAAATTGCAACATATAGTCTTCACAATAAACATTGAACAAGAATGAGCGAATGAATTCCAAGTTAAACACACACATCCATTAAGGTGAAAGCCACTTAGATAAAGATATGGAAACAACAATGACTTAGAAACAAATCGAAATCACAATTGAAAACAAAGGTTGGCTTCTAGAATGAGCGGAACAAACACATGATAGAATTTACGCTCAAAGTGTTAGGTGGTGGGGCCCCCACGGACCCGACGTATAGAGACGTCACGAATGACTAACAAGGCGTCCCGAATCAGCATAGCCAAGGATTCTTTAAGGCGTCTGCGACCCTTGTTCGGCCAGTGAATGGGGGACCACTACGTTGAACCCCAATCTCAAATCATACATCATCCGGAAAGAATATCCATAAGCTACTAGAATTCCCACCTATAAACTCCGAAACTTTACGGTTATGCAATCGGTGTTGGGGATCGAGGACACAAAATATATCACCCAAACTAACAATACCTAGATCATTTGTATCCATCCGTCAACACATAACCAAGAAATCCTCGAAATCGTGTACCTCGACCTTGAAAAACATCCGTTTACAAGTCATGGCAATACTCCCTTTTCCGATCTTGGGCTATCGAGGGTTATCTCACCAACAAGCGCACAAAGAGATTTCGATGTCGGCAAAACTCGGTATTCGAGGCTGGCGATAAAATTGTGGCGACAACACCTCGGAGCTCAACTCCCGGGACACGCCACAACCCTAAATGTCGGGAGGCACCAAGAACAATGTTCTCGTCACAAAACCATCGGACGATTCCAAGATACCCGTGACCCTAAAAAAATTTTAGTGAAATTTGAGAAGAAGAAGTCAAAACTCTCGTCGGGATACCTCACCGGAAGGGAATGGGAAGCAAAAAAATCCTACTCTCCGATATATATAATCCTAAGACTCAAAACATTTTCCATTCTAGACTCAACAACGTCGACAAACAATCTAGGGGGGCTCCTAAGTGGGAAGGCTCGATTACCAACTTTCGCCCGATCCTATATCTCCCCGTGTGAGGCCGACTTAGAAACATAACCGCATTGAAAGCAATGTCATAAGTGAGGTAATTTCCACAACCC
>JAHIAM010018375.1:0-13355 GCA_021605205.1 Aegilops longissima
GAAAAAGCTTCAACTGATAAGCTCGAACCCAAGTGAAAATGTGTCTTCAAGGATACCCAAAGGAACGTTGGTGCACCTTCTATCGCAGATCCGAAGGCAAGACATTCATTGCCAATAATGGATTCTTTGTAGAGAAGGAGTTTCTCTCGAAAGAAGTGAGTGGGAGGAAAGTAGAACTTGATGAGGTAACATTACATGCTCCCTTATTGGAAAATAGTTCATCACAGAAACCGGTTCTGTGGCGTCTACACCAATTAGTGAGGAAGTTAATGGCGATGATCATGAAACTTTAGATCAATTTATTACTGAACCTCGTGGTCAACGAGTAAGATCCGCACCAGTGGTACGGTAATCCTGTTACGGAGGATATGTTACTAGATCATGCGAACCTCGAACTATGAAGAAGCGATGGTGAGCCCAGATTCAGCAAAATGGCTTGAGGCCATGAAATCGAGATGGGATCCATGTATGAGAACAAAGTATGGACTTTCGTTGACTTGCCCGATGATCGGCAAGCCATCGAGAATAAATGGATCTTCAAGAAGAAGACTAACGGCTGCGAGTAAATTCTGTCTATAAAGCTCGACTTGTTGCAAAAGGTTTTCGACAAGTTCAAGGGTTGACTATGATGAGACCTTCTCACCCGTAGCGATGCTTAAGTCATCCGAATCATGTTAGCAATTGCGCATTTTATGATTATGAAATTTGGCAAATGGATGTCAAAACTGCATTCCTGAATGGATTTCGGAAGAAGAGTTGTATATGATGCAACGGAAGGTTTTGTCGATCAAGCGAGCTAACAAAGTGTGCAAGCTCCAGTGATCCATTTATGGACTGGTGCAAGCCTCTCGGAGTTGGAATAAATGTTTTGATAGTGTGATCAAAGCATATGGTTTATCTGGACTTTTGGAGAAGCTTGTTTACAAGAAAGTGAGTGGGAGCTCTGTAGCATTTACGATATTATATGTGGATGACATATTGTTGATTGGAAATGATATAGAATTTCTGGATAGCATAATAGGATATTTGAATAAGAGTTTTTCGATGAAGGACCTCGGTGAAGCTGCTTATATATTGGGCATCAAGATCTATAGAGATAGATCAAGACTCTTAATAGGACTTTGACAAAGCACATACCTTGACAAAGTTTTGAAGAAGTTCAAAATGGATCAAGCAAAGAAAGGGTTCTTGCACGTGTTACAAGGTTTGAAGTTGAGTAAGACTCAATGCACTACCACTTCGAAGATAGAGAGAAAATGGAAGATGTTCCTATGCTTCAGCCATAGGCTCTATCATGTATGCAATGTTGTGTACCAAACCTGATGTGTGCCTTCCTATTAGTTTAGTAGGGAGGTACAAAGTAATCCAGAGTGGATCCTTTGGACAGCGATCGAGAACATCTGAAATACTTGAGAAGGACTAAGGATATGTATCTCGTTTACGGAGGTGACAAAGAGCTACATCGTAAATGGTTACGTCGATGCAAGCTTTGACACTGATCCGGACGATTCTAAATGCAAACCGGATCGAGTTTATATCAAGCGGTGGAGCTGTCGGTTGGTGCAGTTCTAAACAAAGCGTCGTGGCGGGATCTACATGTGAAGCGGAGTACATAGCTGCTTGGAAGCAACAAATGAAGATGCGGAAGAAGGAGTTCATATCCGATCTAGGTGTCATACCTAGTGCATCGGGTCCAATGAAAATCTTTGTGAAAATCTGGTGCAATTGCTTTGGCAAAGGAATCCAGATTTCACAAGAGAACCAAGCACATCAAGAGGCAGCTTCAACTACATCGGGATCAAGTCCGGTGGGAGACATAGAGATTTGCAAGATACATACGAATCTGAATGTTGCAGACCCGTTGACTAAGCCTCTTCCACGAGCAAAACATGATCAACACCAAGACTCCATGGGTGTTAGAATCATTCTTGTGTAATCTAGATTATTGACTCTAGTGCAAGTGGGAGGCTGGAGGAAATATTCCTAGAGGCAATAATAAAGTTATTATTTATTTCCTTATATCATGATAAATGTTTATTATTCATGCTAGAATTGTACCGAAACATAATACATGTGTGAATACATAGACAAGCAGTGTCACTAGTATGCCTCTACTTGACTAGCTCGTTAATCGAAGATGGTTATGTTTCCTAACCATAGACATGAGTTGTCATTTGATTAATGGTATCACATCATTAGGAGAATGATGGATTGACTTGACCCATTCCGTTAGCTTAGCACTTGATCGCTTAGTATGTTGCTATTTTCTTCATAACTTATACATGTTCCTATGACTATGAGATTATGTAACACCCATCGAGGAACACTTTGTGTGCTACCAAACGCCAACGAACGGGTGATTATAAAGGTGCGCAAGGTGTCTCCAAGGTACTTGTTGGGTTGAGTATTTGAGATTAGGATTTGTCACCCATTGCCGGAGAGGTATCTCGGCCCACTCGGTAATGCAATCACTTAAGATTGAAGCATTGAACTAATGAGAGTTTGGATGATGTAGACAAGGAAAGGAGACTTGCCGAAAGATTGAATAGGTATTGAGATACCCAAAACGAATCTCGGGCAAGTAACATACCGATGACAAAGGGAACAACGATGTTGTTATGCGGTTTGACCGATAAAGATCTTCGAGAATATGTGGGCCAATATGAGAATCCAGGTTCCCTTATTGGTTATTGACCGAGACGGTCTCGGCCATGTTTAATAGTTCTAACCCGAGGGTCCACGCTAAAGTTTGATTGGTTATATTATGAGTTTATGTGTTTTATCGGGTAGTTCGAGTCCCGGATGATCACGAATGACGAGGGTTCAAATGGTCAGACATAAAGATTGATATATTGGACACTATATTTGGATACGGAATGGTTCCGGTGAGATCATGTAGCACCGACCAATGGATCAAGTCTCTGGCCGTTGTCATCCCCGGCCGACAACAAAGATTTCAAAGGATTTAAGCGATAAATCAACACTTATTACATCGTGTCCACGGGAACTTATAAATAAAATGGCTTAAGGCCATCTAATAAAACAGGGAAGGCTTGGAAGATAAGTGAGTCCATCAACTCCATCGGATCACCGAGTATAGAACCACCACCTAACACCTTATCGTTCCCCAAAAGTCTGAATGAAAGTTCAAAACGGGTCAAGACATGGAATATCGGCAATGTAAACATAGAGAGAATAAAGAATAAGCCTATACTACATGCATATATGGTTGGTAAAGCCTACGGTTACATTTTGCATAAAGCTAGTTTTCCCAAAAAGGAATAATTTTATTTAACTATCATGGTTTGTTAAACATTGAGAATGGTTGACAAGATCCTCAATCCCAAAAAAGTACTCATCAAAACCCAATAACTTTTATTAGAAGTAACATGTTGAGATTCACATGATATTCAATTAGAACTAAAACTCCATAACCGGGACACGGCTAATCATGATTAGTTTATACACTCGCAGAGGTTTTGACTTTTCCCCACAAGACTCGATCGCCCGCTTGGTTCTCGTGACTACATGGTGTTTGAGAACGGATGACCGAGACATAGTCTTTCGTGCTTAGCAACTTACATGTGGGTAGACCGACAACCTACATCCCCTACATCAGCTAGCTCCCGTAAGAGTTCGACAACTTAGTCAACTACGCCAGAGCCCATAATTGGCTTGTGGCTGCACAAATTTCCATTGAATAATCTTATGATCCCTTAGAGCCCGGTGGCGGTCCAAGAAATACAAAAGTCCCGAAGAAACCGGTCAATCCACCCGTGTGTGTTTAGGTTGCCACCTTAGATAAACCATTAATTAACAATCTCACATCCCATGGATACCCACCCAATCCACGCCTACTAGCATAGAGGCATAATAAGCAAACGAGAAGTAACTCCAAGGTTTCATAAGTAAACAGTAATAGGTACTACCCCTACTTCCCAACCCACAATTTAATTAGATCCTAAACATGCAAGTGTTTGAGGGTTTGATCTAATGCAATAAAACCGGGTAGTAAAAAGGTATGATCAAGGTTACTTGCCTTGGATGATCCGAGACCTAGAGATTCAACAACCGACCGGTGATCTAACGCAAAAACAACAAGCATACAATAAGTACTCATCTAATGCACAGGAAATCTAATAAAAGATCTAACCAGAGAGTTCAACTTAAGAACCCTGGTTCAAAAGAATCAAATCAAATAAAGCATCAAAGTCAAAGTCGGAGAGAACGACTGTTTTAGCAATCTGAAACTAGGTCAAAATTTTGTAGCAAAACTTTGTTTAAGTAGGTTATGAACGGCGGTTTCAGAACTAAACTCCGCGCTTGAATCACCTGATTCCGATAAAAGCGGAAAATAAACAATTTGAAAATCGAATTGAAATCGAATCGAAAATAACGGATTAAACCGATTAAAAGAAAAAGACAAAGATTAAACGCGGACGCTCATTAACAGACTAATCCAAACACGTTCATTGAAACGAACGGTGGTGAACGCTCACTAAATAATAAAACCAAAAAATAAACCATCTAGGTTTTTTTAAAAAACAAAACAACAAAAACCGATCGGTTTTAAAGCAAAACCGGATCGGGGCACGAGGTGGCTACCCCAAATGCCGCGGGCTCCGGCCCTGGCGGGCGGCGGGTGGGCTGGGGGCGGGCGAGGGGCGGCGAGGGCCGGGCGAGGGGCGCCGAGGGGCGGCGGGTGAAGGGGCGGTTGGGGGGCGGCGGGGATGAGGGGAGAGGGGGGGGGGTATAAAAGGGGGGGCCCCCTTTTGGGGAGGGGCACGGGCGGGGGCGGGCCGAGCCGGTTCGCCACGGGCGGCGAAGGGACTCCTTCGGGCGGAGGGGGGGGGATGGGCACGAGCGGGCCTTCCGGGCGGCGGTTTTTTAAAAAAAAACTAAACGAAATAAAAATAAACCAAACAATCCAAATTAAATAAAATTAATTTTCCCCACTCCAAAAAATGAGTCAACAAAATGAACTTTAAAACGGGCAAATGCATATTTTTAAAAACTCATTTTTTGCCTAAAGCAAATAAACTTTCAAAACCAAAATTTGATTTATTTATTAAATCTTCATTTTCCTAAATGTTGGGAAAGTCATATTATTCTCTCTTAAAATTTTTTATCGAAAAACTTTTGAAGATAAATAAAAAACTAATGATCCTATTTTCAAAATTTGAGAAATCCCAAATATGAAAATAATGAAATTCCAACTTTCCGAGGGTCCTTGAGTTGCGGAAATTTTCTAGGATCGGAAAATGCAGAAAATATGATATGCATGATGACTTATAACATTCCAAATTGAAAATTTGGGTTTCAAATACCCCTTAAGATGAATCTCGCCTCAGATTCGGGTTGGCTAGAAAATAGGTGAGGGTGGTCCTTGAGCAAAACTTCCCCTTTCCTGTGGGTTACTTGTGTGGTGGCTCCATCGAACCTTCAAAACTTGATAACCTTGTTGAGTAACCTCGCCGCATAATCGGAATCTTAACCGGTTTTTCCTCATATGTTAAATCATCCTTCAACGAATTGCTTCCGGGACCGGGTTCTTAACGGTATCTCCGATCTCGGGTGACATTTTTCAACGGAAACATGGAATACATCATGAACTCCCCAATCCTTCCGCAATTCCAACTTATAAGCAATCTCCCATGCTGAAAATCTTATAGGTCCAACTAAACTGGTGCTAACTTTCCTTAACTCCAAAACGCTTAACCCTCAAGGGGATCTAAGATATACTGCTCCAACTTCATACTCAATCGCTGGCGCTTTGAACGATACTCTTTCGTTGATCGGGCTACCTTGAGCCTATCCAATCATTTAACCTTCGCTCGCACTTAATCAAATCTGGTCCAAACAATTGACGATCTCCGGCCCCCCATGACAACGGTTCCTGCATCTTCTTCCATAAGAGCCTCAAGGTGCCACTTAGGCTGGTTTGGTAACTTTGTTATAAGAAAATTCTGCATACCAAATTATCATCCCAACTAGATCCATAATCTAGTGCACAAGCTCTCAAAGATATCCTCCAAAATCTGATTGACCTCCCCGTCCATCGGTCTTGGGGTGGAAAGCTGATCAATTCCACCGTTCCCAATGTTTCGGCAATGGTTCCAAAATTTTGAGGTAAATTTTCTTCCTTTCGAAGATGCTCCTAACTCCGTAAAACACAATTTTCATGTATATTTTGCCAACTTAGCACGCTATAGGTAGTCTTGATGAATAAATGAGCTACCTTAAACGGTCGACTATGACCCAAATCGAGTCATATCCCAACGGAACCTGTGATGAAACCCATGCCTAGTTTTCCCACTTCCATTCGGTATCGGCAATGGTTGTAATAATCCCCGCTTCGATGTCCCTTTTTTTCCGACATACATCGCAACTGCTACATACTCCCAATATCCTTCCATTCCTCCACCTAAAGTATTCTTCAAATCCAAATACATTTGGTATTTCCGGGTGAATCGAATAGGTGAATCATGGGCTTTGCAAAATCAACTTCCCGATCTCCGGGTTATTTGGCACATAAACACGGTCCTCAAACCATAGGGTATCGTGTTCATCCTCACGAAACCTTTAGCCCTTTGCTCATTTTTCCTTTATAGGGCAACTTTTTATCTTTTTGGGCTTTCCGATTTTGTCCATCGTTGATAATCTCCAATGGCCTACATAGCCTCAACTATTTCCAAACATAGCTCTCAAGGTCCCGGCTAACTCATTGGGTATCCCTCCCATCATTAGGGTATTGACGGGTTTCGGCTCAAGCGCCCCACATTAGCCTTCCGGGTGATTGAATCTCATATCATAATCCTTATAAGCTCTAACCATCTCCTTTGTCGAGATTTAATTCTTCTTGTGAAGATGTACTTCAAACTTTGTGATCCGAATTTCACAATGATTTCCAATGAGAAAATGTTCCATGTCTTTAAGGCATGCACAACGGTGCTAACTCCAAATCATGTGGATAATTCAACTCATGGGGCTTAAGTTGTCGGAAGCATAAAACAACTCTTCCTTCCTCATAAGCACGGCCCAAGTCCTCGAGGAAGGCCCAATACACCTCATAATCCTTGGTCCGATCCGCAAATTTAAAACCGGTGAGGTAAAATCTTTTCTTCAACTCCGAAAACTTGCCCCAGCCCCCCATATGAATTTGTTATCCTTCTTCAACAACTTTTCAATTGAGAAATTTCAATGAATCTTCAGTATCCTCGGAGTCCAAGGAAACTCCAATCTCCCAACCCGTTGGTGCTTCCCATTTGGTTACGGTCTCAACCTTTGTGGGGTCAATGCTATTCCTTCTCCGGATATAACATGTCCGAAAATCCAACTTCCTTTAGCCAAAACTCACATTTGCTGAACTTGGCATACAACTGGTGTTCCCCGCTCCAAACCAATCTCAAATGTTCCTTATGTTCCTCTTCATTCTTCGAGAAAATCAAAATGTCATCAATGAACACCATTTAACTTATCCAAAAACTCCATAAACACTTTGTTCATCGGTTCATGAAATAGGCTGGGCTTAGTTAGTCCAAATGACATAAGGTATACCTACACCCATATCTCGTGGTAAACTCGCTTGGGTATGTTTGTCCTAATCTTCAATCGATGTACCCCGATCGCAAATCGATCTTGGAAAACACCTTAGCTCCTTGGAAATCAAACAGATCATTTATCATAGGTGGGGTACTTGTTCTTGATTGTTACTTCATTCAACATCCATCCTTCTTTCCACTAAAAACGGGTGATCCCAAGGTGAAGAACTTGGGCTAAAACCTTATCCAATAATTCCTTAATCTCTTCTTGATTTCCGCCAAATCGTGGGCATCCTCAACGGCGCTTTCGATATCGGGCCTGCCCTCGCAAAATCAAAACTCAATGTCTCTATCCGTATTCCGGCAACTCTTCCGAAATACATCAGAAAATCCTTCACCACGGTACTTCTTCCCCACCACCCGATAAGCAATTTATTGCGCCCTTCCTCGTGTCGGATACATACTTGATCCTTCTTCCTCCGGTGGGAGCAAATTGACTTTGTGGTGCAATCTATGTTCCTCCATACTTTGATAACCAATCCATTCCTAATATCACATCCAACCTTGGGATTCCGTAACTATTAGGTCCGAGGGGAAACATAGTGTCCAATCCTTAATGGCCGATCACACCATTTACTAGCCATGTATTCTTCCGGTGAGGTTACTAGCATGGGTGACCTAGGGTTTGGGTGGTAATTTGTCTTATCCACAAATCCCTTGATATGTATGAATGCGATGCACCAAGATAAAAGAACAACCAGAAATGACTTAACCAAAACTTACCGACATCGATCGGGCTGATCTTCAACCTCCCCACATCAATGTGGTTCACCGTCCTCCGTTGAAAGGGTTGGGCTTTTTCCAGCTTCCATTATTTCCATTCGGCCTTCCGATACCATTGCATAATGCCCCCTTTTGCACTTAAAGCAAGTGATGGACCAGTTCACCTGGATGGTGTTGACGGTTGGGCGGTTCTTCCATTGCTTCCTCCATTCCTGCTCCCATTCTTGGTGCCATTATGGTTATGCAATTACCTCCATGGGTATGCTGAAACTGAATTCTGATTTAGGGTATAACGAGGCTTGGGCTCCGAGTTATACTTCCCTTGCCCATACCCCTTGGGTTCTCAATTTGTCGCTTTTCCTTCAATCATGAGGGCTCGGTCACCAACCCCGGTAGTTGTTGAAACTTTACCATCAACGTAATCAACTCATCATTCCCTTCTAGAAACTTCCCGTTAGCGTCTCGAGAAGCATCGGGCATAACGTAACTTACTAAAATCATCCAATACCGCCAAGTCTTCCTCCTGGGAAGGAAACTCACGCTTCTTCATGGCCATAGCTCCCCTAAACATGGGCAGGCGAAAGCTTGCTGAAACGATCCCATGGACAAAGGTTCACGGGTAAGTGGAAAATTCTCCCCCATGCGCCGGGTCCTTCGCTGATGTGCTGCAAACTTCACTCTTTTCTCCATCTCAGGCATCCGCAGCGGTCAACCCCTTCCTATCTTAGGAGCCAATCATCGCCACAATCGGCTCTGTTATCGAATACACCGGATTCATTAAGGAAACGAGTCGTGATCCGTGGTGGTGGTGGTGGGTTGTTGTTGTTGTTGTTCCGTTCCCGCACCAATGTTTGAATCGGTATTCGCTGTGAATCAATTGGGTGATCCGGGAAAACAAACCCGGGTCGGCCTCGAGGCATCTGGGGTTTAGAAAAGACGAAATTTAAGAATAGAATGAGGCCTAAGGGAAATCACTACCCAAATGCAATGAGCAAATGCACACAAAATCACTTCATTCAATCAAACAAGGGCTTACAAATCTAATATCGCAGTGCGGGACTATAATGTTTACATGGAGGGATACTACTAATATGGGGGACTTCTACTAATTTGAACCGTGGAAGACTCCATGATGTCCGCCCAGCCTTTTCAAAGTCGGGTTCACTTGGATCCACGGTGTCGCCGATGTTGATGTAGTCGCAAACCCATACGGTCTTCATTCCGAGCCCAACTTCTTCTTGAGTTCTTTGATCTCGATTTAAGATCTTATTGTGTCTTGCTAGAGCTACGATCTCGCCCATGTAGTCCTTGGTAGTCTTTAGTTCTTCTTCAAGTTCGATGATCCTTCCTTTATTCTCGCAACTCCAACATATCGACATTTGGTTCTCCCCGGCCGAATGTGCTGGTTTAACTCCCGATGAAAGCTGCAATGGATCTATCCTTTTGGTGCCGACTATGTCCCATTTGTCATCTCGGCCCCCAAATCTGGTAGATAGTGTCCTGAGGTCTTCTTGATAAACTTTCCAATGCGCCCCATGGTGATTGAGCTGCCATGCTTTTCCGCACTCCAAGTTGGTGCACCGAAAACACTATCTATAGGCTTGGTGATTGGGGCAATGTCCTTCCCGAACGTGACTTGAATCTTCCAAACCCCTCTTCAGCAGAGTGGGCTGAAAGTTCCTGAAGGGTAGTCCAATGTTCGTACTTGGTGACTTCCTTCAAGTGAAATCCAAAAGGTGTGCCTTCATCTGGTTGGGTGTACTTGATCCGGTCCCCATCCTAAGAGTAGAAAAGATGAGGAGTGAAAATGGGAAGAGAGTAGGATCTATGGTTTTAACTTAGTGGTCGGGTCCACCAAAGGTCCGATACCATCTCTAGGGAAACCGCCAATGGATCAAGTTCTGCTCGGTCATCCCCGGACAAGAATCGACACCACACAAATTTGGATTTATAGCAAAGTAGCAATCACACACTTATTACATCGTTGTCCACAGGGAACTTATAAATAAAATGGCTTAAGGCCATCTAATAATAACAGCAACTTTGAAGATAAGTGGCCATAATCCATGAACAATGAGATGAAACCCTAACATTTATGTTTAAAAGTCCTGAAGGAAAGTTGCACCCCAAAGGGTAAAATAATATCCGGGTGTAAACATAGAGAGCAATAAAAAAGCCATACCATCTTATTTGGTAAAGTTAGTTACATTTTCATAAACTGTTTTCCCAAACAAAGGAATAATTTTATTTAACATCTGGGGTTGTTCATTAGAATGGTTGCGTCCTCAATTTTAAAAGATACAAAACCCAATAACTTTTATTAGAATAACATGTTGAGACTCACTAATTACCCGGAACCCTAAACGCCCATAACCGGGGACCCTAATTGTTGTTTTCACCGGAGGTTTCCCACTTTTTCTTAAGACTGGCCCGTTGGTTCCGTACAGGTGTTTGAGAAACGGTATCAACAAGTTGTAAGGTGCCACTTGGGTAACCATCAACCTACATCCCCTACATCACATCCCCTAAGAGTTTGCAAATTAGCAAACCCAGAGCCCAAAGGTTTCGAACGGAAGTTTCCATTAAAATTTATGATCCCTTAAGCCCGGTGGGGTGAAATAAGCAACCCGATAGAAAAGGTTAATCCAAGTGTTTTTGGTTGCCACCAGATAAAATTAATTAACAACCACTCTGTCTAACACACCCAACCAGCTCAATAGCTTTAAATAAGAAACGAAAGGACCCAAGGTTTCATAAGAAAAAATTGGTTACCCAAATTCCCAAACCCAAATTTAAAGATCCAAAATGAAGTGGAGGGTTTTTAAGCAAAAACGGGTAGTAGAAAATTGTAAGTTAGTTGCGAACCGCGGTAAGATTTAAACAAGCGCGACCTGATTCCGATAAACAACAAGAAAATAAACCATTAATGAAGGAAATCTCGAAAAAAGATTAACCAGAAGTTAACTTAAGAACCTGTTAAAAAGAATCAAATCAAAAAAGCATAAACGAAGTCGGGAACGCTTTTAAATTAACGGAAAAATAAAACTTTTTTAAATTAGTAAAACGGCGGTTTTGAAAACTCCAGGCTTTGAATCACCCGATTCCGTCGGCGGTAAAAGTTTGTCGAAAACGGGAAAAACGTTAAACCAAAAAGAAAACGCGTTCGCGGACGCTCGTTAAAGTCAATAAAGTCTTGAAAAAAGGGGGTCGTCCTTAAAAAACCAAAAATCCACGGTTTTTTAAAAACAAAAAAACCGGATGAAAGGGAGGGGGGGGGGGGTTCCCAGGGGGGGCTGGGGGCCGGGGCCTTGGGTAGCAGGGCGGCAGGGCCCACCAAACCCCCTTTCCGGGCTCTTAATAAAATTTTAAAACCGCTCCTAAAAAATTTGGGGGGAAGGGTTCTAACCCAAAATGGGAACCCTTTCGGGCCCCAAAAAAAATGCCCAAAAAAAATTAATTTTTTTAAAAAAATTTAAAACCTCAATTTTTTTTTGCCAAAGCAAATAAACTTTCAAAAACCAAAATTTGATTTATTATTAAATCTTCATTTTTCCTAAATGTTGGGAAAGTATATTATTCCTCTTAAAATTTTTATCGGAAAACTTTTGAAGATAAATAAATAAACTAAATGATCCTATTTTCAAAATTTGAGAAATCCCCAAATATGAAAAATAATGAAATTCCAACTTCTCCGAGGGTCCTTGAGTTTGGGAAATTTTCTAGGATCGGAAAATAAAATGATATGCATGATGATATGTATAACATTCCAAATTGAAAATTTGGATGTTACAAGATAATAGGAACCGGAGGTTTCGGAAATTTCCGGGAGGTATATGGGCCTTTAATGGGCTTTAGGGAAAGGAGGGGAAAGGAGCAAGGGAGGGCCGCCCCCAATTGAATTGGTAGGGGCCGCCCCTTCCTTCCTCCCTCCTTCCTTCCTTCCCTCTCCCTCCAAAAAAAAGGAGGAGTCCACCGGTGGGAGTAGGATCCCCCACCCGCCTCCCTTGGTCGGCCCTTTCCCCTTATATAGGAGGGAAGGGCACCCCAAGACACAAAAAGATCCCTTGGTCTCTTTAGCGCAGCCCCCCTCCACCATAATCCACCCTCATATCGGCTGAAGCGGCCTGGACGGTAGAACATCATCACGCACCACGCCGTCAGGGACGAACTTCCTCAAAGCTCAGCCGATCTGAGTTCGAGGGACGCCATCGAGGAAAGTTGAATGGAGGTACCGGCTCGTACTTGATCGGTCGGATCATGAAGACGATTTACATCAACCACGGTTAACGCACTACTAGAAAACCCTCAATGGCGCACCTAGTATGGTTATTAATGGCGATCGTGCACCATTAGATCGTTTACAATGGCGCACCTGCGCGCCATTAGTTAGGCCAGGTGTGCCATTAGTATGCCTCCCTATGTATACCAGGGGAGATATAATGGCGCACCACCTGATGCGCCATTATATCACAGATACTAATGGCGCATACCCAGGATGGCCATTAGAGACATACTAATGGCGCATCATGTGATGCGCCATTAGTATGAATATTAGGTTTTTTTTTTTTTATTTTCTGTTTTTGCACAGGTTACAAAATGTATAATTTGACAAAATATAGACAACACATCAACAAAGATTATCAAATACAATAGAAGATTAGTCTTTGAATACATTCATCATATTAGTCTCCAATACAACATCATATTAGTCTCCAATTGAAAAGACCGAACAAAGAAAGAACATTATATTACAAGTCTCGAGACCGCGAGAGCAGTTTGTCTTCACATTACAAGTCGATATCGATCATCTAAACTACCATCACATAGAAGAGAGCTGCGGTCATCACGATGAGCATCATCACGATGAAACTCGCCTTCATCCGGTTCCTCCAACGCCTCCCCTCCCCGCTAGATAGCGGCGATTCAGATTCGCCTCGCCCTAGTGGTGCCTTTGTAATTGTTACGCGAATCGGTGAACCTGTTCCGACATCCCCACCATCGAGACTCCGGGAAACTTACGCTTTACCTAAT
>JAHIAM010018378.1:0-15999 GCA_021605205.1 Aegilops longissima
CCACATCTTCATTTTCAATTTCCTCATCACCACGAGGAATTTCATGGTCCGATGAGGAAATAATTGGGGTTGAAGGATTGCTTCCACTTCAATTTCTTCATCAATTTTCTCGACGAAGCAGCAGATTGATGTTCTTCATCGATCCGATTGGGATCTCATAGTCTTCTCCAAAAGGAACAACTTCCTTTGATGGTATGGAGGAAATTGGAACAGCATCAATTGGGTTTTCAAATGAGCTGGTCATTGGCTTTATTTTCTTGCAGTCGAAGAATCGACGCGTGATGCTTTCCTTTTCTTCACAGACAGCTCGTTCTGCCTTGGTTTTCTTCACATCGAAGCGATGGAAGAATTGGAGTTGGAGTTAGGCGCAGGAGGAGCTGAGGAATTTGGTGCAGTTTCTTGAGAGCAAGCGATGCAGCTTCCTGTCTTGAGCATTTCTTGAGCGCACCACTAGTGGGTGCCCTAGCGTTTCTTCGGGGCTGGAATGGGATCATCAGCCACAGGAATCAGCATTTTCTTCAGCAGGCTGAGCGTTATCAGCGTGTCTGGCATTTTCTTCGATGGCTAGCGAGGCTCTGCTGAGGAATTTCATGTTGCATGGGCAGCAACACTTGAATTTCTTCGTCGGGTTGTGAATCTGGTCTTGACTCCTTGCCAATCAGCATAGTGGGTATCGAAGTTTTTCTGAGGTCTTGAATTTCAGTTTGAATTTGGAGAAGCTCTCGGTGTCATCTTGACAACGTTTTCTTGAGAACTTCTCCTTCCTGTATTGAGCCTTTTGATTTCCCTCGCCTTCTCAAACTTCCATTTTCTTGGCGATGAAGTGAGTCGCGTATGACTTTGACCAGTGTCGATGAAGATCAGGCATAGGGTATTGGGATCATTGTGCGAGATCAATAAAGTCGAGGACTTTCTTGGATCAAAAGCGTAGCACAGATGTACCTTTGGCTCTAGCGGCCTTCACTTGCGGTCTCGATGATTTCTTCGAGTTCTTCATCGGATGCCTCATCGTTGGATGGTACATGAAATACAACTTGTTTCGTCCTTGGACTAGGCGTGGACCTCGTCCACTGTTGCCTTGGTCTTCGGATTGAGCCGGGCGGATGAGGAAATTGGAGCAGGCTGAGGAACTTGCGAGATGCTCGAGGCAATTGAAAACCAGTGGTTCTTTGACAAGTAGCAGTGCACAGGAACGAAGGTTTTGACGGAGCTGTTGAGGACTTTGGAGGAGCAGCAGCGTGTGAGAAATTGCATGGAAGTGCTTGTTGAGGAACTTGGCCGTGAGGGCGGATGATGAAGCACTTGGCTTATTAGCAGAGCTTCTTTGCATTGATTTCCTCGGTTTGACCGAGACCTCGATGCGATGCATGGCAGAATCCTCATTGAATTTCTTCACTTGCCTCCTTTGCTTGCTTTGCCAACTTTGCTTGGCGTTTAGCCCATTCATTAGGAAAGTCCTCACCGCGTTTGCGCTAGTGGGATCAGCTATTTGGCCAGGTGCCAAAGGAGCTCTTGGGCATGGAGGATTTAAGCGAATTTCTTCATGTACTTAGGAGTTACATATCTAGTATTCCTTCCATTCCGTGCCCATCTCCGTTCAATCTTACGAATCGCACCTTGCGTTGATTTTTGCTTTCTTCATCCGGTGCAATATTCAGCATATATTTCCTCGGGATTTCAAATGCTGTCATAACCTCGGGTTTCTTTCCTCCTTCTGCGCTTCTTACCTCGCCATTTTCTTGAGTTGAGGAAATTGAACAATTGAGTTCTCTGAAGAAGTGTGCAGTTTTCTTCGAGGACAGCGCAAATGAGTTAAGTTGATGAGAACCTAGGGATTCAGCAGCGGACATTTGTACCTGTGAACAGAGTATAGGTGCGAGGAATTTGGAGAGGTCATATGCGTTCTCGAAGGTTTTCAAAAGAACAAGTTTGAGGATTTTGACCAGATGAGCCTTGAAGAATTTCACTAAGCGTTCTTTGTCTTAGGTTCGAGTTGTATAGATCAGGATCCACACAATTGAGGAATCTTGAAGAAAATCATTGCTTAGTGAAACGAATCAAGAGATTTGAGGTGTTCATATGTGTGAGGATTTGAAGAATAAACACCTTTGAAGAATTTGAAGAAGATTTGAGAATCAAAGCGAGTAATAAAAGTAACTTTTAATTTACGAAGTGAAGAACACGGAACTGAGAAGAACAGTTGGGAAGTTGTCGTTCAGATCTTCCGCCCTCTTGGCGGAAATCAGCTAGGTGGCGGGTGAAATTTTCCGTCGGTAGCAATCGTCGTGAAGAGGTCAAAGCGTGAAGCTTTCCTCACGGACGATGGGATGGCGGGCTAGGGTTTTGAGGAGCTCGGCGGGAGGAGAGGTCGGCGAATAAAGTGAGGAAGGAGAGGGGTATTTATAGACACGGTGAAAAGCGGATCGGAAGATTTAGGCAACATTTGCGCTTCCCTTCTCCGACATTGTCCCCGTCTTGTGTAGTGGAGATCGTGTCGATCTGGGTGAATAAAAATAATGCATCGTGGGATCGGAGCGGTTTAAGGGAAAGGAAGGTTTGAATAAGATTGTTTTAAAAGTTCCGTTGCAATTTCTTTTTTCGGGACAGTGAAGATTTTGAGCAGTTTCAAAGTAAAACGCCATGAAGAATTTGTGAATGGATTGGGTTGAGTATAGCATAGGGGAAAGGTCGATCATTCATTAGCAAAAAAATGACTTGAAGAAATAGCCATAAGTGAATCTTTGAGGACATAAACTCAAAATATATATATATATATATATATATATATATATATATATATATATATATATATATATATATATATATATATATATATATATATATATATATATATATATATATATATATATAGAATAAGAAGGCAGCGGAACGTGAAGATTTTGCAAAGTTGAAGAATTTGAAAATGAAGAATTTCAAAAGCGAGGAAAAACTCAAATTGAAGATTTTCAACTTTGGTGGTGGCGTGACCCACCGTATAAGAATGATGATTTGGCGTACAATTGTGGTGGGTTACGAGAATCAAATTCTTCATTAATTTCTTCACATTAAGTGAAA
The DNA here is from genome assembly GCA_021605205.1 of Aegilops longissima. Taxonomy (NCBI): domain Eukaryota; kingdom Viridiplantae; phylum Streptophyta; class Magnoliopsida; order Poales; family Poaceae; genus Aegilops; species Aegilops longissima. The sequence goes on from JAHIAM010018378.1 coordinate 3,076, forward strand.
AGCGTTTCTTCATGTGTTGCACATCTAAGTCATCAATTTTGCATAAGTGTTAGGATTGTGCCTTTTCAAAAACTTGAAGATTCTAAGATATTTAGCTCACAAACTTGCTAAATCTCTTCTCATCCAAGGGCTTAGTGAAGATATCAGCTAGCTGTTCTTGTCTTCACGTGCTCGATGGAGATGTAAGCCCTTCAACACATGATCACGAAGAAAATGATGGCAATTTGAATGTGCTTTGTCTTGAGTCTGAGCTGGGTTGTGAGCAATCTTGATGGCACTCTCATTGTCACGATAGAGGCACATTCTTCACGTTGATCGTAGTCCTTGAGGTTTGCTTCATCCATAGTAATTGGCACAACGGCGGCGCGTATTAGCTTCCGATGGATATGATACAGTTCTTTTCTTGAGGACCAACGGACCAAAGATGTCAGGAAATGACAAGTACCAGATGTTGACTTGCGGTCCACGATCACCGCATAGTGGTCAGAATATCAATGAGATCAAAGTAGAGCCCTTGGGGTACCATAATCCTAGTGTTGGTGTGTGAGCTAGATATCGAAGAATATGCTTCCGCCTTTGGTGTGATTCTTGTGTAGCTTGAAATCGGGCACAATGCAAACACTAAGCATTATATCGGCCTAGATGCATAAGTACAATAAAGAACCAATCATGGGCGGTATACCTTGTGATCGAAGTCAATACCATTTCATCGATTGCATAGATGGCCATTTGTGGGCATAGGAATTTTGACACCTTTGTCTTGCATGCGAATTTCTTGGGACATCTTTGAGGTATTTCTCTGAGATATGAATATGCCATTGTGTTGTTGTGAATTTGAAGACCTAAAAGAATTTCAACTCTCCCATCATAGACATTTGATATTCTTCACTCATCATATAGGCAAATTCATCACTATAACGTTGGTCGATAAAAAGATAATATCATCAACATATATTTGGCACACAAACAGTTCACCATCATAAGATTTAGTAAAAAGTAGGATCAGTGAACGGGTGTAAACCATTCTTCCGAAGAATTCCTTCAATGTATCATACCACGCGGGGCTTGCTTGAACCATAGAGGGCCTTATTTAGTCTGAAGACTTTGTCGATTCTTTGGATCTTCAAAAACAGGGGTTGAGCAACATATACTTCTTCCTCAAGCTTACCATTGAGGAATGCACTTTTCACATCCATTTGATATAAAGTGATATTGTGATGGTTAGCATAAGTAATATCTGAATAGACTCAAGTCTAGCACAGTGCAAAAGTTTCATAAATCAATTCCTTCAACCGTGTAGCCTTGAGCTACTAGGGTCCTTATTCCTCACCACAAGACCATTTTCATCTTGCTTGTTGCGATAATCCACTTTGTGCCAATGATATTATGCTTGCGAGGATCGGGCGTTTGACCGTTCAGGGCGGTTGAGCTCAGCGATGTAATTCTTCTTGCATGGCCTGAATCCCTCCGGCTCGAAATGCTTCATCTACCTTAGTGGGCTCGTGATAGAGACAAAAGCATAGTGCCCACAAAGTTAGATAAATGTGAAGCTTTTGGCGAGTGAGAGGACTGGCGCCAATGTCATCGATGATCTTGTCAACTTGCACTTCTTTTAAGGAGGATGAGCTGGTTGTCGTCGAAATTTGACATTTTCCTCGGCACCATTTTCTTGACATTATCTTAAGTGCATCAGCTCGGCGTTCTTGCGTCGGATGAATTCTTATTTCTTGATGGGAATGACATCCTCGGTTGCCTTGAACGATAGAATCCTCGGTGCTGGTTAATCTAAACAAAGGTAGGTGCTCTCTTTGCGAGCCATTAGTTTCATCGAACCGCACATCTGATGTCAACAATCTTGTGAAGTCGATGTTGAAACTCTGGGTGTCGAGTCCTTTCCGTAACCAAGCATAAAACCTTCATGTGCTTCGGTGCAAATTTAGAGTTGTGGTGGGATCTCTAATCCAGAAGCGACTAGGCGTTTTGTATTCATCAAGCATAGTCGACCATCTCAACAAGGTTCATTCTTGCCTCCACGCCCATTTTTTGAGGAGTATAAGGGGGGATAACTCATAGTAATACCAAGTTCATCAAGATAGTCATCAAGACCGAATTCTTGAACTTCGGTTCCATTGTCCTCTGATGTGTTGATCTTCACCCAAAAGTTGGTTGAAGCCCTCGAGGAAAATCGTTTGAAGATTTCCTGCCTTGATTTTGTAAGTAACAATGTGTACCCATGTGTAGAGTAATCATCAACAATAACAAAGCCATATAGTGATGCTTCATTAATGACTGAATAATGATTGGGACCAAAGAGGTCCATGTGAAGCAATTGAAGGGCGTAGTGGTCATGATAGTCTTTTGGATGCTTTGGGGTCATTTTCCACTTCAGGGCTCCCATAGGTGATCCTTGAGGTTTGACATTCTCAATGCCAATGACATGCTTTTCTTTGGCGGTGCAAATTCCTCTCCTCGTGACCAATAAATGGGATCCTTAAACCTTCTAAAGCTTTTTAAGTAGGCACCCGCTGGTTGTGGTCCAATCCCAATACGACTTTTGCCTTTTAAAAAGATGATACTTAGATGTGGGTGATAAGTGCATCCATCAATAGATTCTTGTCCGGTCATGTGATTTGTACATCCCTATAGAACCCCTCGGTGGCTTTGGGTTGATCATCCTGCGGATGAATTAGTACAACTTACGATCTCATATACTTCAGGTGAAGAAATGATATCAAGTTCATCGGATAATTTCATCGATCGTATTAGATAAGCGGTATGAGGGCGTGTGAAATGAAAGTTCATTTCATCATGATTAACTCGTCCTTCGACATTTTTGGGGACAAATTCTTGGGGTTGACCGTCGGAGACGACCCTGGAAAGATTAGTTCTTTTCTTCACCACCCACTGAAGGGGTGGCAAAGTTCATCATTCTCGAGCACCATAAGAATGGTGGCATAGAGGCCAAACCATTTCGTTTCACATAAGAGGGTTAGGGTAAGCATATGAATAAGGGAGAAATTCTTGAGGACTTATGAACATATTGGTTTGAAGAATAATGCACATATTCATAGCCCTTAGCTCTACCTGCAGGCAGAGTTATTATACGATGATAATCATATGAGGACTTTGATCCTTTTGAGAATTTGATCCGTGAGGAATTTGGTCCGTATGAGGACTTGGATCCATATGAAGAATTTGGTCCATATGAAGAATTTGATCAGGGGTTCCTATTCTTCACGGTGGTGTCATGAGGACATTCACTGAGATTTTCAAAAGCTTTGCTTGGGAACAGATTTTCTTCATAGGGAATCGTTCTGCGATTAGTGCCAACATATCTAGCAAATACTTCACCATTCGATTTTGAACAGTTTATAGTTTGAGTCAAATGACTCATCATGAATGAGAAAATTCACATGTAAAACGGATAAGGTAGATGGATCAGCTGGAGGTCCCTTTGACAACCCATGAGGTTTGGGATCTGCTCGGGCTTCGATGCGTTCCATCGGCATTGAGTTTCCTCTCAAAGGCAATACCCTCTTTCCTAGGGTTCTGTTGAGGATCTGCTTTTAAGCACATCACAAAGTCGATGCCCTTTGAGGCTTTTGTACATGCCATGTATGTTCCTTCAACCTGCATCGTCGATGATACTAGCAATGTCCTCGGATGAGGAATTAGTGATAGTAGAGGCAGGTGAAGAATTTGTAACAGTTGAAGCATTTGAACATTGGGTGAAGAATTAGCGATTCACGTTCAATGCACTTTAAGCATGGAGGAACAAATTCTTCTTGAAGCGCTGATTTGTTGAGCAAGTAATGAATCGCATCCGAATCTCATAACTTCGCTCTTAGCTTCTCAAGATCTTGCTTTCTTTGAAGAAATTCATGAAAGTTTCTCATGATCGGATAAAGAGTGTTATGATGACCTTGAAAATCAAGCCTGGTAGATTCTCTGAAGATTTTCGATCGAGGCTTGAGTCGATCCATTTCTTCACCTAACATATCATCACTCTTATCTAGCATGTTTGAACCTTTTCAAAAGCCCTTTTTGTTTATAGCAATCTTAGCAAGTTTAGAGTAGTGGGCTTGAGATCCTCATCGATTCATTTCACTAGATTAGGAGGAGGTGTAATTGAGTACGTTGGCACCTTTTGCCATGAAGCAATAGGTGGGGCGTAGTCATCATTTTCCTCATCGGGCTTGTTGGAGTCGGTTTCTTGATGTTGAAGATGGACTTGCTAACATAAGCGATAACAAAGCGGACTAGCACACAGATTGGATTCTTGAGACTCCTCCTCTTCCTCATTTTCCTCGAGTTCACTTGAGTCCATTTCCTTGCCAATGAATGCCCGAGCCTTTTGGAGCTGTTCTTCTTGTGAGAAGAAGGTTTGAGGATTTTGATGATTTCTTCTTCTTCTTCATGTCATCAGCTGTAATCCTTGTGTTTCTTCTTCCTTAATTCCTTTTCCCGAGGACAATCTTGAATATGGTGACCAGGTTTCTTGCATTTGTGACAAAGTCTTCTCTTATAGTCACTAGATGAGGAATCACTGCTTCTTGAGGATTTTCCAAGCGACCACGTCTTGAGAATTTTGGAATTTCTTCACGAGCGTGCTAGCTCTGAGCAAAATTCTTGAGGATCTCCAAGGCTACTACGAGTCTTCACTCTCGAGATTCGAGACCAGACCTTGGCCTTGAGGCGCGTGTTTTCCATAGCCAAAACCATAGAGATCTCTCTTTTTAAAGCTGGAACTTCGTGAGTGTTTAGCCTTCGAGGATATCGGCGGGATCAAGAGACTTGTAGTCAGCCCGTTCTTGTATCATAGTGCGGAGTATCAAATGAGGAATCAAGCGATCTTAGCAATTTCTTCACCACCTCATGGTGGTGATGTCGGTGGCACCAGTGCTTGAAGCTCATTTGAGATGTCGGTGAAGCGATCGAAGGTTTGTTGAACATTTTGTTGTCGAGTCTTTTGAAGCGGTTGAAGAGATTCGAAGAACATCAACTCGAGAATCACGCTGAGTTGAAACACCTTCATTTACTTTGGACCTTTGTCCCATATGAGTTTGGCGATTCCAAAGCACTTACTCTTCCATATTGACCTTTGCTCGGATGGCGCCGATATTCTTAACGAGAATCGAGTTGCTTGAATCTCTTCACCTTACATCATTGGGAGAAGGTGTAGTGAGAAACACCTTTTGTCACAACATACAGAAGATGGTGTCAATTGCTTCAAGATGCGTCGCATTTGTTCTTCGATGAGGTAGTCCGTCCCTTCGAAGGTAGGACACCCTGCTGAGACATATGATCCTCCCTATGATTGACACCTTCGCTCCAGGTGGTTAAACCAAAATCACCGAAATAAAGTACCTTGCTCGATACCAATTGAAAGTCGTTATATCGACTAGAGGAAATTGAATAAGCGATTTTTCATAGATTTCTTCCTTTGAGGAATTTGCGGTGAGGAAATTCATAGCGAAAAATAAAACTTATGACGGAATAAAGTACTCAGAGTAAGCATAACGAGATTGCAAGCATTGTCATCGCATGATGAAAGTAGAGACAATCACGAGGTCTGAAAAGCGTAATCACGAGAGATAACACAAGATGAAGAACAAGCAATGAAGAAATTGAAGTGAGGAAATTGAGAAAGTCTTGGTCAGAAGTCTTCAAACAGAGGATATGAACAAACACTCAACACAGTAATGAGGGAAATGAAAGGGTTGAGAAATAGAACCAGTTAGGTTGGTGAAGACAATGATTTGGTAGACCAGTTCCAACTGCTGTGGCCCGGTTATGCGTGCACATTTGGGCGGTTGATATTTAAACTTCGAGGACACACGTCCGGACACCCGATCAGCTGATTGCGCATGGCTCGAGGACACTGATCCTCACCGTATTCTCCGCGAACTAAGGTCCACAGACCTCGTCCAATCACTTTCGTGGTAAGTCTTGGCGACTTCCAAGCCTTCACATACTTGGTCGCTCGGTGATCCACAATTCCTCTTGGATGCTCTAGACCGTGGCCCTGCCTAACGTCTGGAAGAACCTGATCTTCAAAGGTAAAAAGCGTCGGATCACAGAGATCAATTTCTTGATGATGCTCAATCACTTTGGGTTTATTGAGGTTTGGTTTTTGGGATTTTCCTCACTTTTGGGTTTTTCCTCACTTGATGATTTTCTCTCAAAGTCCTCCGAGGAGGATGGAGTTGCTCTCAAATGACAGAGTGTGTCAAGTTCTCTCGGAGCAGCCAACCAACTAGTGGTTGTAGAAGGCGGACTATTTATAGCCTAGGGAGCAGCCCGACATGAGAAGACATAAATGCCCTTCAATGATATGACCGTTAGGTGGATAAGATATTTTGGGACAGGTGGCGGCAACATGACAGCGACCTTCGGAGATTTGACTCTCAAATTCCTCGAAGGCTATCATGTTCACTCCTTTGTGTGGGCAATTACATGGCGAATTCCTAACTCTGATCAGAACAAATTCCTCAGCGACCAGAAGAGCTTAGTCTACATCACTGAAGAAATTGGTGAACGTGTGAGGATTTCAAAAGCTTCACTTTCGAAGGGATTGGTAGGTGTGGATTTTGAGTTGAGCATCAAATGGAAATTTTTCCTTAGTATTTCCTCGACCCCCTTGAGCGATCACGGTGTTTCCTATGAGCTCAAGAAGAGAAAAATGAAACTCACGAAAACAAAAGTCTTCACGCTTCATATTCCTCAAATGAATACCAAGTCTTCAAAGTCACACCAATTTCTTCACTTTCAAAGTCTTGAAGAGTCTTGAGAATATCAAAGTCTTGATTGAAGAACTTTATTTTTGAAATTAAACTTTCCTTGTAAATATCAAACTCCTCATAGACTTATGAACTGTATTACCTCACAAGCGCATTAGTTACTTAACCTATAAGTCTTCAATACACCAAAATCACTAAGGGGCACTAGATGCACTTACAATGTCCCATACACTGCAATTAGACAAAACACAAAAGTATGTGAAGTATTTTTGTTCGGATAACATAAATAGATTATTGAATAGTTTGCACTAGAAATCACACGACAAATATGCATGTATGCAATAATTTTGGTCTTATCCAAGGTAGTCATGTCCTCATCAAATAACACCGCCACTCATCATGCATAAAGGGCGGTAACCTCGCGACACCATTGTATATTCCTTGCAATTGCATTGATAACCCCTAGCCCATTTTGCGTTACTTGCCTATCGAGACTAGCCATTTGAGTATTGCGGACCCGTTACTTGTGCACATTAGTGATCTACACCTCCCATTGCATACATACCATATCACATTGGTATCATATCATCCATTGTGTCACAATATCGTTCCGCATATACACAATAGCTATCTTGGTTTGTGCATTGTGCAAAAGTGGCTATAGAAAAAAATAAGCTTTTAAGCAAAGAAGAGAGGCAAAGAGCTTGTAAGCAAGTGCCATAGCATCATACCCCATTGGATATAAGATTGTCATATCCGATCATCTTGGATCAAACACGGGAACCATACATATATAGCATACTTGGGATAGAAAGTTATCCATTTTGCATCTTATAGGTGGTACAAGTGTCATATCCGCCTATTGAGCAATCGTGCTAGCGTCTCTCTTGAGTTGTGCAACACGAGCGTTTTGGTGGATTCCACATTTTGAGCTCATTCCTTGGTTGCACGACCCCATTTATCTATCCGTATGTGTGTTTCCGTGTGCCATTCTTTGCTATTGGTACTTGTTTCACTTGCGAATTTGTGAATCTTTTCAACATTATTGACTCTTGCTAACATTTTGCATCAAATTTTTGTGCCACTATCCTCACCAAGCTCCACCATAAGCCTTATTTGTGTAGGTGGGAGAAACGACAAAATTGGTACCAATTGTGCTATTTCCTTGTTACACATTGGTGATCATTGTTCCATTTTCAACATCGGTCAAGGTACATTTGGTATAAGTTCTTCTCTTTCTCCACTCATATTTGCTCGAGTCTTGTGATGGATAGGCAAGGCATTTCCTCTCCGGTCTTCGACAACAACGCGGCATGAACAACTACATCACCAAAGGTCCATCTTGGACTACAACATGAAATGCAAGGAGCACAATCCACCTTGCAAGCGCGCATCGAGAACCTCACCATCGGCGTTCATCTCTCGAAGCAAGGAAAAGGGACTACATCGACAACAAGCTTGCCGCACAAAAGGAGGAGCAAGATGCGAGGATGGAAGAGATTCAGGCCTTGATCAAGTCTTCTTCCCTTCGTCATCTTCAAAGCGTGACGTTCAAGTCACAAGTCTTGAGCACCCAAGCGATGCAAGAGCAAGTCGTCACGTCCACATCTCCATGGCGACCATCATCATATTCGTGATCCACATCGTCATGAAGGGCAAGTCGCCTCCAAGCATCATGTGCGACTGACGACGAGCGATATCTCCATCGAGCTCAAGCACGACAACGACATCATCATCATGAAGATGCTCCACAATGCAAGTGCACAAGTCCCAACAAGCCCTACTTCACGCCAAGTCCAAGCTTCAAGAGCACAAAAGAAGATCATGAGGCAGCCACCACCAAGGCAGGCTCGGCTACACCAACCACTTGACATCTTACGCCTTTGGACGTCGACATCTTCGCCTACTTCCCACAGTACCCCTACATCAACTTCAACAAGTCCAAGGCGACTACCTCTGAGCAAGGTGACACTTCCATCTTTGGAAGCCCCCAAGGAAGATGGGCGAGCATGGGACATTCCGTTTGGTCATGGAGGCGAGCTACGAGTGCCACATTGATGTAGGTGGAACCTAGTCGGAGATCTTTCATGTTTGGAGGGATCTCTGGGAAAACATGATGAGCAGGCGGAAGAACACAAGGAAACACACACAAGAGGAACACTAAACCGACAAGTTTCGATTACACAAGGGCTAGATCACCAAACACATGAGGTAGCGCAAGATTCAAAATCAACAAAGGAAAGATACACGAGTAACGATCTTCTCGGGAGGAGGTCTTGATGGGGTCCACCCTAGAGGGTCTTGAATCCGCTTGGGGATCTTCTCCAGAAGAGTCGCGAACTCGAGGAGAAGTACCAAGTGGATGAGCAAGCTCTCACACCAAAGATGAGCTAAACCAATGCTAATCCTAACTAGGAGGAGGTGGGAGTATTTATAGTTCTGAGGACGAAAGGGTACAGGCCTCGGCCCAAGTGGCTACTGCGAGCACGGCGGAAGTTCGGGCAGGGTCCGGCCTAAGCCGAGTTGGCCTGGTGGAGCAAGGCTTGCTTCCGGGGCGGAAGGTCAGGCGGGCGGAATATCCGGGGCGGAAGTTCGGGCGGGTTCCGTCAGGTTCGGGCTAACGAGAATGTTGGCAGGCCGGGCTGGTCGATGTCGTCGGGGCGGAAGCTCGGGAGGGCGGAAGCTCGGGAGGCGGAAGTTCGAGGGCGAAAGTTCGGGCTGTGGCGGAAGTTCCGGGCTGTCGAAGTTGGCGCTTGTCGTTTCTTCTTCACTCTGGTTCCTTGGCTTGAGCGTTGTACCGATCACGCATAGTGTCTCGGACTTAGGTAGTAGCCATGTCTCACTAGAAGAAAAGGAAATCGAATAGGGTGATGTCACCTCGGATTGAATAGCCGAGCTCTTGCTCTTGTCATGGGTCCACTTGGAGCTTGGATAGTTGATGGAAGGTCCATGGGGATGACGAAGGATGCTCGCATCATATCCCCCTTGTGAAAGATCCGACCTCGGATCAAGATCTTCATCACCATGGTGCGGCGCGAGGTCCTTGGCGTTGAAGATGTCGCTCACGTGTACTTGTCTCGTGGTAGGTCGATCTTGTAGGCGTTGTCGTTGTGGCGTGCTAGCACCTTGAAAGGTCCATCGGCTCGAGGAGAAGCTTGGACTTGCGTTCGTTTGGGAAGCGGACCTTGCGAAGGTGTAGCCACTAGATCACCAATATTGAAGACCATGGGTTGCTTGTTGACGTTGAGCTTGGTCGCTAGTCGTTGTACTTGGCGCTCGATGGTTTGTCTTGTATCCTCATGCATCTTCTTGATGTAGCTTGCCCGTGCACTTGCATCCATGTTGGTGCGCTCTTGTAGAGAAGTGGTAGAATGTCCAATGGTGACAACGGGTTGAAGCCATAGAGCGATCTCGAAGGGGACTTGCGGTAGTCGAGTGTGTTCTTGCGATTGTAGGCGTGCTTTCGGCAATGGGTAGACATGCCTCCACTCCTTGATGTTCTTCTTGATCAAGGCGCAAGTAGAGTGGAGAGGTGCGGTTCGTCACCTCCGTTTGGCCGTCGGTTTCAGGATGGTATGCGGATGAGAACAAGAGCTGGATTCGAGCTTGGCGCATAGGGTCTTCAAAAGTAACTCAAGAACTTGGCGTCATGATCGGAGGCGATTGTCTTTGGTACTCCATGGAGTCAAGATTTCCCTACAAAAGATTAGCAATATGTGAAGCATCGTCTATCTTGTTGCAAGGAATGAAATGTGCCATCTTGGAAAATCTATCCACAACAACAAACACGGAATCCTTTCCATTTTGAGTTCTAGGCAAACCAAGTACAAAATCCATGCTAATGTCTTCCCAAGGTTGATAGGGAATAGGAAGAGGCATGTAAAGACCATGAGATTGAGCTTTAGACTTAGCTTTGCGACATGTGAAACAGCGGCTGGTGAGCGTGAGGCGTCATGGAACATCTTGGGCCAAAAGTAGTTCTTGGAGGCGTGGCGAATGTCTTGTCGCGTCCAAAGTGTCCCATGAGTCCGCCTCCATGAGCCTCTTGCAAAAGGAGCAAGCGAAGAAGACTAGGGAATGCACATAGTTTGTTAGCTCTCATAAGATAACCATCCTTGATATTATATTGTTCCCAAAAGTATCGTCGAACACTTAGCATAAGGAATAGCAAAAGATGGGTCGTTAGCATACAAGTCTTTTATGTGCTCAAAGCCAATAACATTCAACTCAAGTTTAGTGACAAGCGTGCATATCGAGAAAGTGCATCGGCAACAACATTTTCCTTACCCTTAATGTACTTGATGACATAAGGAAAAGATTCAATAAATTCACTCCATTTGGCATGGCTTGTTCAACTTAGTTTGACCTTTTAAGTACTTAAGCGTTTAAGTGATCGGTATGGATGACAAACTCATGAGGTCTAAGGTAATGTTCCCAAACATGTAGCACCGCACTAGAGCATATAATTCCTTGTCATAGATGGGATAGTTAAGTTGAGCACGGAGGGTTTTTCACTAAAATATGCAATTGCTTGTTTTCTTGCATCAAAACTCAGCCAATTCGATACCACTTGCATCACAATGAACCTCAAAAGTTTTGTCAAAATTGGGCAAAGCAAGAAGCGGAGCATGTGTAAGCAAAGACTTGAGCTCATCAAAAGCGGTGGATTGCAAAGATCCCCAAACAAAAGGTATTCTTCTTACTCAAGGCATGCAAAGGGCGGCAATTGTGCTAAAGTTTTTCTAAGCGGCGATAAAACCATAAGACCAAGAAAGCTAGACACTTGTTGCAAATTGGTGGGTTGGGGCCAACTTTTAATTGCTTCAGTTTTAGATTCATCAACATGGACACCCTTTGAGGATACAACAAAACCCAAGAAAACCACTTTGTCAACACGATAGAGGCAAAGGTGTCGATGTTTCGATGAGATGGTGGCTATCGTTTTCTATGGATCGACCTTAACGATCCGACTACGAGCGTGCAAGGCGTGCGCCTTAGCAATCACTAAACCAACTTCCGGGGTTATTGACCACACGAACACGATCAACCTGACCACGAGGGCCTTTTCCTGCGAGCAAGCAGAACAAGCAGAAACTAAGATTGCAATCTGGATATTGCGAATATAAGAGGAAAGCTTTATTAATGAAGGTGGGGTTCTGTGGCGCCTTAGTGCAGTCGTTGAACACAAGCGAAATCTGGAAGTTGCAGCGATGGCGAACTTTTAATCTAAACAAAACCCAAAGTCTAAGCGGTAGGGCTGTATGTATGGAGGAAGAGAATTTCGTGGCCCTTGGTGGAGGGTCGAAATCTACCCTATCTCTTGTTCCCACACATACGGACTCTAAAATAACCTATACTTTATACGTTCTTTAGCGATGTGGAGGTAGTCGTTGTTGTTGTTGTAGAGGTGCGTGGGTGCAGCGGTGGTGGTGGTGGTAGGCCGAGCAATTCATTAAACTGTTTATCGAGCTTTGTTTGAATGCCTTCTCAATGCCATCTATCTTCTCCATGGCCTCTTCAAATCAATTTAGCACATCTTCCACCTGCCCACTCATCATTTGTTGAAACTTATCATGTAGCGCTTTGTTTGTCATGTTCTCCCGGTCGGTCTAGTCGACTGATCCTGCCATGGTTAGCAACAATAGAAACACACAAGAATATGATTGACGGACTACTAGGAAGTGGTGGTGGTGGTGTGGTGGACGGTCACAAATCCGTCAAGCAAATCTCAAATTCTTACCAGTTCTTACCCAGCGCGGTGATCGGCAACCGATGTAGTCAAAACTCTCAAAGCTTGGATAGAGCCATTACGGGGAGAGTCAAGCATACGATGTAGATGTATGTGGAGCTGGGAAGGCTTATAATATGGTAGCAAAAGGGTCAGCAATAATCAATTCAGAGATGCAAAGTTGAATAAGCGCTCACAGCGATCTTGTGCTGGTCCTAGGCTGAACCGTGCTAGAGGCGAGCCTAGAACACTAACAAAATCACGGCGCTGCATGGAAACAACGGAAAAGCACACTCTGGAATTTTTTTCGCTCTTTTTTTCGCTGCTCTTTTTTTGAAAAATCACTATAATGGCGAGTGTCTCAAAACTCTTCCAGGTCAAGCTGACGGGATGGGCACGAAATTTTTTCGACCAAAAATTTTTTTTTTGCCGGACCCAAAATTGGAAGCAGGTCAA
>JAHIAM010018381.1:0-21414 GCA_021605205.1 Aegilops longissima
AAGCGACTTAGCTGCTTAATGTGCTCGGTGTTGATGATGAGGTCGGACTGATGGCGAGGCGAAGACATAGTCCTCGGCTGCCAAAGGTCCCAACGAAGCCGGTTTAAGTGTCGAGAAAAGAGCTCGGCAGTGAAGTGGCGACATAACGCGAGTTGGCGTGTTGAAGAGCAGCCTGGTCGGCCGAAGTAGCAAGCTGATCGGCTGATGATGCGAGTCCAGATAGAGTTTGATGAAGAGATGGAAAAGCCCCGGTCAGCCGAGATGGCGATAAGGTCGGCAAGCGAGATATGAAACCCCGTCGGCCGCGTCCAGTGCGCTAAAGTGGCAATGTTGCAGAGCCGAATCATTTACACAGTACTGCACGAGAAAATAGTGCAAGCGGAGATAATAATGATAATAATAATAATAATAATAATAATAATAATAATAATAATAATAATAATAATAATAATAAATTAAAAAATTAGTTGCATAATCAACAATTTATGCAAAGTCTATACCTACTAATAAAGCAAAGTGTGTTTAAATCAATTTTTCATCATTCACCGTCGAAAAGATTTTTTCTATCCAAGGTGGTACTAAATTAAGTATGTGTTTATGCGCTAGAAAAAGAATTTTTGATATGTGGCCCGCAGGCTATATTGTGAAGCCAGCCACTTATTTTCTAACCACACAGCTGGGAATTTCTATTTTCCTTATTTGGGCGATAGAAGTAGCTGGAGTGTAGCACATGACAACAAATAATGGGCTGGCACATTTTTCTTTTCTGTGTTTTACTTCTATTTTTATTCTCCTTTCCCTATCTCTTTTTTCTCTTCAAGTATCTTTTCTTTTAAATTTATTTAGTAAACAAAAATTCTCAAAAACATTCGGAATTGAAAAAACAAACTTTGGAAAATGTTCAGAATTCCAAAATTTGTTGCTATTTTGAAAAACATTCGGAACTTGCAAAAAGTTGCCCATTATTTTAAAAAATATATTATTATTTTTGAAAATTGTTCGGGATTTCTAAAAAGAAAATAGCATTTCAAAAATGCTCCAAATTTAAAAATATTCATGTTTTTAGTGAATTTATAAATTAAAATAATGTTAGTGTATAAAGATGCACATTTTTCTAAAATCTTATGATTTTCAACACATGTTCCTGTTTAAAAAATGTTCTAAATTCGAATAATATTCATGTTATTATAAAAACTTAGTGTTTTCAAAAAATATTTGTGAGTTTTAAGAGATGTTCCCTTTCATATTTTGTACATGTTTTTGAAAGTGTACATAATTTTCAAAAATTGTTCAGGATTTAAAAATTATTCATGTTTCCTAGAGTATTCAGAAACTTTATACCTTAAAACCCCTCGATTGAAATGATTGAAAGGAAGAGTAGCTAAATATTCCTTTTTCATTATTACACACAGGTTTTGCTTGCACATATAATTCTCACTTACTTTAAATGCATACTATTTTATCTTTACGTTTACTACAATGCATGCATACGATGCTAGTGAGTAATAAAGAAATATGGCCCGTGTGTGAACACTCGATGAGGTAGAGCTCTTTCAACAATGCGAAGTCGAGGAAACCGAACATGTCGGTAAGGCAATTTGACCAACTAAATGAGCCGCTTGAGCGATTTATGCAAATTGGGACAACGGCGTCGTCTTGCTGAAGTGACCACGTGACACGTCGAAGTCGATTACCTACACATGTAAAATAGTGCAGTCCAAAAAATTGACATAAGTGAAGTAAAAAAATGAATATATATGGCCTGGGCGACAAGGTCAGCTCGTGAACAACAATCACGGAAAAATTTGACACAGGGACAGCGTCGGCATTGCGACACAATGACTTAGTCGGCCTTGCAGGCGGGGCGGCGACATCGGCTTGCCAAGATGTTAGCGGCCCAACCTAAATAGGTTGCCACACACAAAGTAGTGCAACCAAGATATAATAATAATGAAAAAGGTGCATAATTAATTTATGTGAAGTGAAAAGTTAGAGTTAAATATGGCCTTAGCGTTGAGCCTAGCTCGATGGCATGGGCGTTGTGGCGCGGCCGATCTCTACAGGTCGGCCAACCTCGGTGTGGCGAGGCCCGGCTAGACGACGGCGTGCACAAGTGTCGACAAAATATCCTGCAAAATAATGCATTGCAAAACAACAGAAAATATTCGGTGTGCAATAATTTTGGGAGCTAACGAATAGTTAGGAAAAATAAAACCTGTTTGGCGCGATGGCGAGGCTGATTAAAATTCACTGACCAAAATTGAGGTACCCGTACTGATGTGTTTTAGAGGTCCTCATCTCCATGTAATCGCTCGGGGCGTGCTATGCCGCCGCTCCATGTATGTGTTGCCGCATGTGTGCCGAGAAGCTGATCAAGCTGGGTTTGCTAGCTTGCATGAGGGTCATCTCCTCATGTGACTTTATGTCCGGATGGAGCTGGCTGCATCGACGGACCAAATTTTAGATCGATCGCTAAAGGTATGCATAGAAAAATCATGCAAACCAGCAGAACAATATTCGGTGTGAAATTTATGTAATCTGGTGAGGAGTCTGGATTAGGGGCTGTCCGGATAGCGAACTATCACGTTGGCGGACTCTGAACTATGAAGATACAAGATTGAAGACTTAGTCCGTGTCCGGATGGGACTTTCCTTGGCGTGGAAGGCAAGCTTGGCGTCTGGATATGTAGATCTCCTACCATTGTAACCGACTTTGTGTAACCCTAACCCTATCCGGTGTCTATATAAACCGGAGGGTTTTAGTCCGTGGGGCGAACAACAATCATACCATAGGCTAGCTTCTAGGGTTTAGCCTCTCTGATCTCGTGGTAGATCCACTCTTGTACTACCCATATCATCAATATTAATCAGCGGGAGTAGGGTTTTACCTCCATCGAGAGGGCGAACACAGGTAAAAACATCGTGTCCCATGTCTCCTGTTACCATCCGCCTAGAGCATGCAGATTCGGGACCCCCTACCCGAGATCCGCGGTTTGACACGACATTGGTGCTTTCATTGAGGTTCCTCTATACCGTCATCCTTAGGCCCGATGGCTCCTTGATCATCAACAATGATGCGGTCCGGTGAGACTTTTCTCCCGGACAGATCTTAAATTCGGCGGCTTTGCTGCGGGCAACTCACTTGGCCATCTGGAGGCGAATCAAAAGCTACGCCCACAGCCATCGAGTCAGATTTGGGAGTTTGAACTACGACCGACATCGCGGAGACTTGATCTTCAGCGGTTGAGCCACAACCAAGCGCGCCGCCTTGTCTCGATGGGCGCGATCTGGCTGCTGCCGGTGACGGTGCCATGGGCGCACCAGCGTCCGATCCGACCCTTTGTTGGGCCGACTCCGCCGACTCCGCCCGATCGAGGGGCGAGTGGTTGGACACGCCTCGAGAACTCGATCTCTCTGGCGATTGGGCGAATTCCAGACCTGTCGCTGCGAGAAGCCGTGACTCAAGGTGCGGATTCCTCTCCGGACTCTGAACCCTCAGCGCCCTTAATCGAATCAATTGGGCGCCGGTTATGGAGTTCAACGCGCGAGACATCTTCGGCACTTCGCCCTTTGGCGACATCTGAATCACTAAAGTCTCTCTCTTTATCGGAGAGCCTGGCGGACTCACGGTCGGGAAGGTTGGGATCTACGAGACGGAAGAAATTCAGCCCACCACCACCCACTTTGTAGCCCTTGTCGATGATTTAACCGACATGCTCGACTTCGACTCCGAAGATATCGGCGGTATGGGCGATGATCTTTGAGCGACCAAGAACCAGGCGCCTACAAGAGCCTTTGGAAGGCCACCTCGATCATCGACATATACATGGTGGACATCCCAAAAGATGGGAATGGCGATGGAACAGCGGAGGATGACCCCTCCATGAAACAGCCCAAGCGCGCGAGTCAGTGGCGCGCTCTAAATCCATACAGCAAAAGCGGTGATTCCGGCACGGAGATAATAACACCGGACGGTGCGAAAGACAACCCCTCCGGCAGGATTCAGCACGGGAGGAGGAGAAGCCAGCCCTCATGATAGGCGGCGGAGCGCGGGAGGTGGAGGGCGATAATTATATGCCTCCCTCGAAGATGAGGCAAGCCTCGGACGGCGAATTTATCGTGCTGAGATCCCGCGCCGAACAGGGAGGCGTTTGAGCGCGGGCTTATGGCCACGGCAAGCAGCCTCAAGAAAAAGCAGCGGCAACTTAGAGCTGACCAAGACTTGCTAGGCTGTGAGGATGGTGAAGTCCTTGCTGGCGAAAATGCGAACTCGAGCGCCCCTCAAGAGATACCCAAAGCGCAGGCTGCTACCCCAATTAGAGAAGCATCACCATCACGGTAGCATGATCGACCGACCCGGCCACCCGTGGCCGTGTGAAGAAGCCTCTAGACCCTCCATTCAAGCCGCACCCGTCGCTCGACAAAAGTACCAAGGCAGGGAAGCAGCTGAACCTGCGAGACATATTGGAGGATAAGGCAAAGGCAAACAAGATTGATCTCTGGATCGCGTGGGCGCCCATGACCTGCAGCGATAACCGTCACGCCGGATACAGCAATTCGGCGGGCTGAACTCACGATGAACAAAGCTCATTTGAGCGTGTGTCGTGATATAACTCAATCTGGGCGCCCACACCCACTATGCTTCTGACGAAGTGATGGATCATCAAATCCCGAGGTTTCAAACCCATAAACATCGAATCATCACGATGGCACAACAGATCCTGCGGTTTGGATCGAGACTACCTCCTTCATATCCACATGGCCCATGGTGATGATCTGCGCCATCAAATACCTCCCACTCAAGCTTAAAGGACCAGCCACGGCATTGGCTTAACAACTTGCGGCAGAATCAATTGGTTGTTGGGAGGACACAGGAAGCCGCATTCCTTGATAACTTCTAGGGCACATATATGCGACCACGAACGCCGATGACCTCGGCCACATAATTCAGCAGCGGAAGAATCGGCGGACAATTCGGACAAGGTTCCTAACCAAGAAAAATCAAATCGTTGTTGTCCGGATCTGAAGCCCTTGCAGCCTTCAAACATAACATCCACGACGAGTGTCTTGCCCGGCACCTAGGACAGGAAAAGCCAAAATACATGGCAGCCCTCTGGCGCTCATGACCGCTTTTGCGGGGAGAGAACAACTGGCTAGCTCGTAGTAACAACTTGACCAAAAACCCTGGTAGTTGGATACAAGGACAACAATGGCAGGTCGCGTCGCAACAAGCACAAGCGCCGCGTGGCGATAATCTTTGAAGAATCGGCGATCAATGCGGTTAGGAGCTCTAAACCGGTCAGTGGAAAAAGCCGTTCAAAAGAAATACTCAGGGCCCGTGCAATCTGGACCGAATAGTCGATCGCTCGTGCCAAATACACGGCACCCGAAAAACCAGCGAACCACACCAGCGAGGGTTGTTGGGTCTTCAAGCAGGCGAGCAAGTTAAATGCGAACTCAATGACAAGGGCTGCATAGCGATGGCGTGGAGGAGCCCGGACGCCCGAACAATAGAGGATAGAAGGTTTCCCCCACAAGTGCGGACGGTGAACATGATATACACAACCCACATACCCAAAAGGAGGCGGAAGCATGCACTAAGGGGCGTATATGAGATGGAGCGATGCGCGAAGTTCAACCCGTGGTCCTCTGCCCGATCACCATTGATCGAAGGACCACCCGATAGCATCCGCCACGGTGGATTCGCGCATTGGTTCTTGACCCAATCATCGTGGATTTCACCTCACTAGAGTCTGATGGATGGCGGTGGCAGCCTGAACCTGCTCTGCTCGAGGATACGGTCATAAAATGGGCATAGACCCTCAAGATTAAACCCACAAAGGCGACCTTTAAAAGGCGTCATCTGGAGTGTAGAGGCCAATTATGCGGGCTCAGTTACACTCGAAGTGGTCTTGAGATCACGGATAACCACGAAGCGAAGAGTTAATCTTGACATAGTTTACGTTCATGATGGCTATCACGCCTTTGCTTGGAGCCGAACCGCATTTACAAAGTTCAATGCGGTGCCGTACTACGCATACCTCAAGCTCAAGATGCGGGCCCTCGAGGGTAATCACGGTCAATGGAAACACGAGCAGCTCTCTCCAAGCGGAGGAGCATCTGGCTGACTCTCGTGGCGGGCGCAAAGCAACCTCTCATAGCAATTCTCGAGTCCGGCTATTAAGCGTCCGGACACCGTCAAGTCGCCGGAGTAACCTAAAACAAGACCGCTGGCACGATCCGAGCAGCGTAGCAATCCGGCTAACCCAGCCCTCGCGAAGTGCGAAACCGATTACTCTGGCGTACATAACTACGCTCTGGAGATACCATGGGCATAAGGGGAGGGGCACGACCACGGCACGCCCAGAACGTGGCTCAACCGCACCAGGGGCTCCTGATTGTGTCATTCTTTTTCTTTTTTTCTCTTACTTTCAGGACTCCATTTTTCGAAGCCTGTCCAAGCTGGAATTGCAGAACCACGATGCAACAGCGAGGAAGCAGACAGCTCATTCAGTGTCAGGTGGTCTCTACTATGAGCATTATACCTGTTTTACATACCATCCGCAGCTTACCCACGGAGAAGGACATGTCAAATAATCCCATCCCTTGCCCTATCGCACTATTTGTATCGTTCGCTTTCATTGCAGTACCTTTTGAATAAACAATACATAGCTTTTGCCTATTATTGCACTCCTTTCTTTATCTATATATATGTTCCTACATGACATATTGCACCGTACACTTTAGTGCAGCCAATACACCGAGGGCTTAAGTACCCCAAAAATATGGTGTGATAAGTCCGAACACTTTCACAAGTGTGGCTTTTGAACTTATAGCATTATATGCATCGGCTCGAATCATGTCTTGGGTCAATAGTTGGGTTTGCCCGGCTCCCATGTTTTGGTACCTTCGTTCCATTATATCGGCTGAGTAGTAGCTGGGAGAACCACTGCGATTGTGCCTCGGTTGAGCTGGGTTGAGCACCTCAATGGAAAGCTAAAACTAACCCGTCATGATAGAGGCGAGAGCGATCGCTGTTCGAGAGGTTTTTGGGTCCCTAAGACTTATGCCACTTAGGCGAAGTCGGCATTGTCAAGCCAAAGGCGTGGATAAGCGCCCGAACTTCGGTCTTCGAATACTAGGGCCTGTAAAATTTAAAATTACAGAATTCTATGGCTAAGTGAGTGTTCAAGCACTATAGTCCGGTTGCCTCGTTCATTGCGTTGGCGCCTCCTCGAAGGACCCAAGAATGGGAACAAGAAGCGCTCAAGTTATCCCGAACACCCGGCACTTTCGTGGCATGGGGGCTAAAATAACGACTTGCCATCTCTCAAATTTGATAAGCGGCCGCCTGAGAAGGTAATATTTTAAATTCTGGCGTTGCTTAAGCGCATATGAACAAGTTTTCAGCGTCTGAGGATAACAAATGCGAGTCTATTCAAAATTACATCTTTGGAGCATTCACCGCTATAAGGCGGGCACCCTTGAGATGCCCTCATAGTACATTTAAGACTTGCGATGCTCCTTGCCCTTTGGTGGCCCATCCGTCACAAGCTTCTCAGCATCCGGCTTGCCCGGTGCACTTTTTGCGGGCAAGGGCCAACAGGCACCTTCAATGCTGACGCCAGGCTTGATGACTTCAATCCATGGGCGAGCGTCCACCAGCCGCCGCACTAGCCAGAAGTAGCTCCGGCATGGCTTCCAATGTACCAGCCGAGTTTGAGGCCCTTCATGGCCTGTTCGGTGACCTTGTGGAGCTCGACCAGCTGCTTGAGCTGGTCGGCTCAAGGCACCGGATGTCCGGCCTCGGCATCTTGAGACAGAACACATTTCCGTCGAGCTCCCTCCTTGCTTGCGGTAGAGCAGCGGCATCGGACACACTACAGAGGGCAGGATCTGCGAATGCTCTGGAGAGCTCGGGTTTGGTGTGTAATAGATAATTCACTTTCACATGCTTGCTTTGCATAAAGAATGCCTTACCGCCGCTATCTTCTTTAATGATTCAATTTCTGGAGGGCTTTTTGGGCTTGACCTTGGCGGCTTTGGCACTCTCAAGAGCCGAGGCAAGCTCGGACTCTCGAGTCTTGAGTCACGCTCCAAACTCTTGTGTTTTTCCGAGGCACAGAGCTCTTGCCCACTCTCGGCACCGCGCCTCCTGCTTCTCTCGCTTTCGGTGCGCTCACTTGCCCGCTTTGCTTCGGCCGTGGACACCGCTTCCTTGAGTCGCCACCTCGTTCGTGGCCCCTCGATACCCATGTTAGTCTGTCCTTTTTGCAGCAAATCCTTTCTATAAGGTATTTCTTTAATAAGGTATTACTTACCTTCCTTGTCCTCGAGCTGCTTCTTGGCAAGGCCGAGCTCGTTCTCGGACCGTTCGAGGCTGCCTTCAATGCATTGACCTCCACGATCCCGGTCTTGGCGAGGAAGTCGGCAGCAACCTGCATTCCCAAATTGACATACATATGTTAGACTCCTGCGTATATCTTTTTAGATCCTAAGTCGGATTTTCTTTCCGAACACCTAACTAAGCATCGAGGGCTCTTGTCTATGCATAATATTTTTACATATTCTAAACTTACCTCAAAGCACATTAGAAGGCTAGTACGAGGCCAGATCAGCCTGCTCTTAGCGGACTGAACTTTCTAGATCACCACACTCAAAGCAGTCACGGTGCTCCTCGTCGATGAAGGCGCCCGTTAAGCACCTCCAGCAAGCTATCCGGTGCCTCCGGATGGGCCGGAGGTCACCCGGCATGCGATCTTGCCCTTCTTCTGAAGGGCCGCTTGCAGACTTGGAACCCTTTGAAGGTTCAGTGCGGAGTCGGCCTGCGGGCGGACTTAGAGCCTCTGGGGTCTCGCCCCCTTCGCCCGGTCCGGGAGGAGGTAGCCTTCTGGCGCCTCGGGACCACCTCCTCCTTCTTTGGGCCTTTGGGGACTCCACAGCAGTGTCATGCATCACGAGAGGAGGGAGGCGGTGAAGTGAAGTGCTATTCACATCCGGCGAATCCGAGAAGCCGCTCGGCGAAGCGGCGAGCTCGTCCTGGGTGGGCTACATGGTTATATTCGGCGTTAGAGGACACTGTCACGACAAATAAAAGTCATGAGCTATTACAGGTCCGGACACTTACGATCTACGCGGGGGCTTGGCCCTTGGTAGCCCTCCTCCTCGTCGTTGTCGGCGTTGGTGGAGAAGTCGGAAGGAAGGTCCTTCCTTTCTTGGACCCTCGGCCTCCCGGTCAGGCGGCCTTCCTTTCTTCTCTCACGCTGAGGAGAGGCTTCTTTCCTCCTTGTCGATTGTCAAAACCGGCGGATCTCGAGTAGGGGTCCCGAGCGTGCGTCTAGGCGGATGGTAGCGAGGAGACAAGGGACACGATGTTTTTACCCAGAGTTGGGCCCTCTCGATGGAGGTAATACCCTACTCCCTTGATTAATATTGATGATATGGGTAGTACAAGAGTAGATCTACCACGAGATCAAGGAGGCTAAACCCTAGAAGCTAGCCTATGGTATGATTGTTGTATATATAATGACTAGCCTGGCCCTGGTTTATATAATGCACGAGGCCTAGGATAACAAGTCCTAACCGAATCGCGGTGGGGAGGAGTCCTTGTCTTCATCGCCAAGTCTTGTGGAATCTTCCTTGTATGCATGTATCAGGACTGGCCCATGAGTATCTGACCATGGGGTCCTCGGCCCAATCAATTGATCGGGAGGCGACATGGTGAGTACCCCCTAGTCCAGGGCGCGTCAGTAGTCTGAACCGGTCTTCAAGTTGGGGACACTCCTCAATTCTTCTGAACTGTTCTTCATCTTGATCGCGGTCTTGAAAACTGGTTCAACAAATCTTCTCATCTTGATCTTGAGGATCGCGAAATGCATTCGACGAGTTTACCGTCCGGTATCCGAGAGCCTTTAAGTTTCGGCCTTTATCAATGCCTTGTATTTTTTATGCCACACCTCGGGTTTGAAGTTGTTCCGGAGGCGGTGTCCTCTTAGTCGAGCTCTAACGGCGGACTGCATTAGTATCTTCTGCGGCCGAGCACCAGCGCGGACTGCTTCCCAGCTCTATCGCGGACTATGTATCCGAGCTCCAACGCCGGACGGTATCCGAGCTCAACGCCGGACTATGTATCCGAGCTCCAACGCCGGACTGTGTCAGGTGTAAGTAAATCACCTTGGTTCGGCCGAGCTTAATGCGGAAATGCCCTCTATGGAGCCAGCCACTAGCGCCGAGTTTTATGCGGATTGCTTCCGGTGGTGCACCACCCCAAATGTGGGCGATTTTTGTCAATATTTTGATTAATGCAATTTATTCTCTGCCGAGATACATGGCGATAGCCCTCAAGGTGTGTGTCGGTCTAAAACCGAGATGCCCATGAAGGATGACATAAGACCGTTGATCCCGTAGCTCTTTGAGACTCGGGTTGATTTGCAAAATCGATGCGAGGATCAAGTCCTAACTCGGCAGAATACTTGAGGACAAAAGCGGCGTGCTCAGTCCTCAAGACTCAGGTTGGGTGCGACCGACCAACCGAGGATCAAAATCTCCTCGGAGGCTGTATTACACTTAAAATTTTACGCATTGGGCGAGGCAATGCAGTATCCCCGAGACTTTGGTCGGTGGCAACACCGGATCGAGGATTGATCATGCTAATATTTGTAAATAATAAGCCCGAAGCCAGTGGCCCCGAGCCTTAATGCGGGCACGGGTGGCGAATTAATGATTGATATCCATAGTAAAATCACAAATTATATAATGACTCTATGTATCCAAGTACATTCGTCATTAATGCTCAGATCCACATTGTACAAAACTTTGTTGACCGACCATCGGCTTCCACCTCCCGGCCAATAGCGAGAGTGTTTGTCCTACTTTATAAAGCCTTTATGAGGGCAAAGATTTCGACAAACAAGGCAATCTGGCCATACGGTTTTATAAACAAAAGTGCAGCGGAGAGACATGTTATATTACAGTTTAATAGAAGAAATGTCTTCCAAAGAAAATAGTCCCTTCTCGGTTCCTTTCTTTGGTTGTCATGCTAAGCATGATCATGAAACCTCAGCTCAATGCAAGAGCAAAATATCGAGGATTTAGTTTGGGAGGCTAGTTAATAGCCCCGATAGTGTTCGGTGACGATCGAGGTCAAGCGGAAACACTTGACCAGTGTATGAATGGCCCATCATTTAATATAATCATTGGATCGTGACCAGTTTACACCTATTGTGACGGTCAGTTTTCGGCTTTCTCCTTTGTGGTGCTTGACCATGCTGTTTGGAAGCACAATCGCGATGGTTCTCCTTCGCACACCCTAGCGAACAAAGCGGAACATAGGAGGCAAGCCGGAGCAGGCAGCAAACTATTGACCGAAGACACAATTGAAGCTGATGCATATATAGCAATATCCGAGAATGTTTTGCGAATCTCTAAAGGTGTCCGGCGTTACAACTGCTTGAGACTTGTGCTGAAAACAAACAAAGAGTTAAAAGTGCCAAAAGCTAGGAAAACCAAAAAGCGTCGGTAAAAACATGGCGTCCGAACAAGATCAAGTGTTGGTTGCCAATCGAAAATTGGACTTTAGAAAAAAATGCTTACGCCGTGCTTTAACTTTGCAGCGACTAATAATAAAAACACTTAGTATGAAACAGCTCAAATAAACATAAGAGCCTCCAAGTGACTTGGGTAAAAGTTGACTATAAAATGTAAGGTGACATGTAGAATGCCTTCTAGCGGATTGTAGATCGTTTGTCGTAGCGGACCTTTTAAGCTTCCCAATAGTCCGGTGTGTCCGAATACCCTCGCGGTTATAGAAACCGAGGCATGCATGGAGACCAGGCGTAGGGGTCATTAGTGCTTTATCAGACAAGTGCCCAACTAGTTATGTTATATTACATGGTTAGTAAGAAACATCTTCGAGGAGAATAGTTCCGTTAGGGGTTCCTTTCACAGGAGGCATGCATAAAGTACATGTCGGATTGCGAAAAGAAGAGAAAAACATCTAGGGCAGGTAAATAAATAGGTAAGGTATCATCTTTTAGTTCACCGACCAGTATTCCCTTAAACGCTAGCTTCGGCTTCACCGATCTGAGATACACATCCGACACACGGCGAGTAACAATCAGCGAGGTGCTCCTTTACCACCTAGCCAAACAATCGGGAGCGTGAAAGGGGTAAGCACGAGGGAGCCAAACAACCCAGCTTGGCCAAAACTTAAGTCATATCGATGCATATAATGGTGAATAAAAGGTACATGCGGAAGTGTGACACATGTGTTGGGCATAAGCCCGAATTAATAAACACATTAAAAGAAGCCCCGAGTATAATGGCGTAGAGTAGCAGCGTCAAGTGTGTCTTGAACAAAGTTTAGACAAGGAAAATTTTACAAGCAACTTTTTCCCAAAAAAGTATAATGCTTGGTGAACCCGAACACAAGTTAGAAATTTAAAACTTTGAGCATGAAGGATGTTGGAAATATGCCCTAGAGGCAATAATAAATTAGTTATTATTATATTTCCTTGTTCATGATAATCGTTTATTATCCATGCTATAATTGTATTGATAGGAAACTCAGATACATGTGTGGATACATAGACAACACCATGTCCTAGTAAGCCTCTAGTTGACTAGCTCCTTGATCAGCAGATAGTTACGGTTTCACGACCATGGACATTGGATATAGGTTGATAGGGATCACATCATTTGGAGAATGATGTGATGGACAAGACAATCTAAGCCTAGCACAAAGATGTGTAGTTAGTATGCTAAAGCTTTTCTTATGTCAAGTATATTTTCCTTAGACCATGAGATTGTGCAACTCCGGATACCGTAGGAATGCTTTGGGTGTACCAAGCGTCTGGCAATGGCGGGTGGCTATAAAGGTGCACTATAGGTATCTCGAAAGTGTATGCATTGGGTTGTACGAATCGAGGCGGGATTTGTCACTCTGTGTAAGCGGAGAGGTATCTCTGGGCCCTTTCGGTAGGACATCATCATAATGTGCACAATGTGACCAAGGGTTGATCACGGGATGATGTGTTCTGGAGCGAGTAAAGGACTTGCGATGTGAGATTGAACAAGGTATCGGTATACCGGCGATCGAATCTCGGGCAAGTACAATACCGTTAGACAAAGGAATTGTATCTGGGATCGATTGAGTCCTTGACATCATGGTTCATCCGATGAGATCATCATGGAACATGTAAGACCAACATGGGTATCAAATCCGCTGTTGATTCTTGACGGAAAACGTCTCGGTCATATGCATAGTTCCCGAACCCGTAGGGTCTACACATAAGGTTCGATGGCGCTAGGGTTATAGGGAATAGATATCGTGGTTACGAATGTTGTTGAGTCCTAGATGAGATCCAGACGTCACAGGAGTTAGGAATGGTCGGGTAAAGATTTATATATGGGAAGTCTATTTTGGCCGGGAAAATGTTAGGGTTTTTCGGATTGTTATGGGAAGGTTCTAGAAAGGTTCGGAGTGGGCCCCACCTGCATGGGGGACCCATGAACGTGGAGTAGTGGGGCAAGGCCCCACACCCCTGGTGAAGCGCAAGATCCCCCTTAGAAGGAACAAGATCATATCGAGAGGATAAGATCAAAGATCCTAAAGGGGATAACAATCGGTGGGGAAAGGAAGGATGGGATTTCTTTCCTCCACCTTTATAACCTTAATGGACTTGGAGGGCAGAAATAATCCCCCTCACCCCTATATATAGTGGGGGCGCATGGGAGCTGCACCCTTGCCCTGGCGCAGCCCTCCCCTCTCCCAAGTCCTCCTCCTCTCCTCGGTGCTTGGCGAAGCCTGCGGGATGCCACGCTCCTCCATCACCACCACACCATCGTGCTGCTGCTGGATGGAGTCTTTCCCAACCTCTCCCTCTCTCCTTGCTGGATCAAGGCATGGGAGGCGTCACGGGCTTCTACGTGTGTTGAGCAGCGGAGGTGCGTCCGTTTGGCACTAGGATCTCCATTGATTTGGATCACGGTGATGCGACTCCTTCAACCCCGTTCTCTTGAGCGCTTCCGCTTAGCGATCTACAAGGGTATGTAGATGCACTCTCCTTCCCCTCGTTGCTAGTTTCTCCATAGATAGATCTTGGTGACACATAGGAAAATTTTGAATTTCACTACATTCCCCTCATGAGCTAGGTCTATTCGTAGATTCTTTGCACGAGTAGAACACAAAGTAGTTGTAGGCGTTGATTTTGTTCAATATGCTTACCGTTACTAGTCCAATCTAGTTTAAGCGGTATTGTGGGATAAAGCGGTCCGGACCGACCTTACACATACTTACGTGAGACATGTTCCACCGGTGACATGCACTTGGTGCATAAGGTGGCTAAGCGGTGCCAGGTCTCTCCACTTTAGTCGGAGCGGATTCGATGAAAGGGTCCTTATGAAGGGTAAATAGCAATTGGCATATCACGTTGTGGTTTTGCGTAGGTAAGCGTTGTTGCTAGAAACCCATAGCAGCCACGTAAAACATGCAAACAACAATTAGGGGCGTCTAACTTGTTTTGCGAGGGTATGCTATGTGATGTGATATGGCCAAGAAGAATGTGATGAATGATATGTGATGTATGAGATTGATCATGTTCTTGTAATAGGAATGACGACTTGCATGTCGATGAGTATGACAACGGCAGGAGCCATAGGAGTTGTCTTAATTTATTGTATGACCTGCGTGTCATTGAACAACGCCATGTAATTACTTTACTTTATTGCTAATCGGTAGCCATAGTGGTAGAAGTAATAGTTGGCGAGACAACTTCATGAAGACACGATGATGGAATCATGATGATGGAGATCATGGTGTCATGCGGTGACGATGATGATCATGGAGCCCAGATGGAGATCAAAGGAGCAAAATGATAATGGCCATATCATGTCACTATTTGATTGCATGTGATGTTTATCATGTTTATGCATCTTATTTGCTTAGAACGGCGGTAGTAAATAAGATGATCCTCATTAAAATTTCAAGAAAGTGTTCCCCTATCGTACTTGCGTTGCGAAAGTTAAATTACGTTTGAAGCACTGCGTGATGATCGGATGTGATAGATTCTTACGTTCACATACAAGGGGTGTAAGCCAGATTTACACCCTTGAAACACTTAGGTTAACTTAGCGAGAGCCTAGCATGTCACAGACATGGCCTCGGAACACAAGAGACCGAAAGGTCGAGCATGGACTTGTATAGTGAATCGATCAACATTAAGATGTTCACCGATGATGACTAGTCCGTCTCACGTGATGATCGAGACACGGCCTAGTTGACTCGGATCATGTAATCACTTAGATGACCCGGAGGGATGTCTATCTGAGTGGGAGTTCATTAGATAAACTTAATTATCAAGAACATAGTCAAAAAGCCCTTTGCAAATTATGTCATAGCTCGCGCTTTAGTTCTCTTTTGTTTTAGATATGTTCCTAGAGAAAATATAGTTGAAAGTTGACGTAGCAATTATGCAGACGATGAAGGCTTATGTCCTTAATGCACGCTCGGTGTGCTTTGAACCTCGAGCGTAAATGCATTGGATATTTGCTAACATCGACATACTGCGTTTGATGACTACATGAGACAACTTCATGGAACACGATGATGGAGATCATGATGATGGAGATCATGGTGTCATGCCGTGGCGATGATGATCATGGAGCCCGAAGATGGAGATCAAAAGGAGCAAAATGATATTGGCCATATCATGTCACTATTTGATTGCATGTGATGTTTATCATGTTTATGCATCTTATTTGCTTAGAAACGACGGTAGTAAATAAGATGATCCTCATTAAAATTTCAAGAAAGTGTTCCCCTAAGCGTGCACCGTTGCGAAAGTTAAATCGTTTGAAGCACCACTTGATGATCGGGTGTGATAGATTCTTACGTTCACATACAGCGGTGTAAGCCAGATTTACACCATGAAACACTTAGGTTAACTTGACAAGCCTAGCATATACAGACATGGCCTCGGAACACAAGAGACGAAAAGGTCGAGCATGAGTCGTATGGAGGATCGATCAACATGAAGATGTTCACCGATGATGACTAGTCCGTCTCACGTGATGATCGGACCGGCCTGAGTTGACTCGGATCATGTAATCACTTAGATGACTAGAGGGATGTCTATCTGGTGGGAGTTCATGAGATGAACTTAATTATCTGAACATAGTCAAAGATCTTTGCAAATTATGTAAATGGCTCGGCGCTTTAGTTCCTTTGTTTAGATATGTTCCTAGAGAAATATAGTTGAAAGTTGTGATGGCGATTATGCGGACGAGAAAAAGCTTATGTCCTTAATGCACGCTTAGTGTGCTGAACCCCAAGCGTCGTCTATGGATGTTGCGAACATCGGACATACGCGTTTGATAACTACGTGATAGTTCAGTTAAGCGGTTTAGAGTTGAGGCACCAAAGGCGTTTTTGAAGCGTCGCGGAACATATGAGATGTTTGAGGGCTGAAATTGGGATTTCAGGCTCGTGCCCACGTCAGAGGTATAAGACCTCCGGCGATTTTCTTAGCCTGCAAACTAAGGAGAAAAGCTCAATCGTTGAGCTTGTGCTCAGATTTCGAGTGCAACAATCACTTGAATCAGTGGGAGTTGATCTTCGAGAGATAGTGATGTTTCTCCAAAGTCATTGCCACCAAGCTGCTAGAGCTTCGTGATGAACTATAACAAATCAGGGATAGATATGATGATCCTTGAGATATTAGCGATGTTTGACACATGAAAGTAGGAATCAGAAGGAGCATCAATTGTTGATGGTTGGTGAAACCACTAGTTTCAAGAAGGGCAAGGGCAAGAAGGGATACTTCATGAAACAACAAATCAGCTGCTGCTCTAATGAAGAAACCCAAGGTTGAACCCAAACCGAGACTAAGTGTACGTAATAAGGGAACAACCACTAGAGCAGAATTACCCTAGATACTTGGTAGATGAGAAGGCTGGCAAGGTCGATAGAAGTATATTGGATATACATTAAGTTATTGTGTACTTTACTAGTACTCCTAGTAGCACCAGGGTATTAGATACCGGTTCGGTTGCTAAGTGTTAGTAACTTTCGAAATAAAGGCTATGGAATAAGCGGAGACTAGCTAAAGGTGAGTGACGATATGTGTTGGAAGTGTTTCCAAGTTTGATGTGATCAAACATGCATACGCTCCCTCTACCATCAAGATTAGTATTAAACCAGAATAATTGTTATTTGGTGTTTGCGTTGAGCATAGACATGATTGGATTATGTCTATACATGTCTGATTATTCATTTAAGGAGAATAATGGTTACTCTATTTATTTGAATAATACCTTCAATGGTCTTGCACCTAAAGGAATGGTTTATTGAATCTCGATCATAGTAATACATTTTCATGCCAAAGATATAAGATAGTAATGATGGTACCACTTACTTGTGGCACTGCCATGTAAGTCATATTGGTATAAAAGCATGAAGAAGCTCCATGTTGATGGATCTTTGGACTCACTCGTTTTTGAAAAGTTTGAGACATCTGAACCATGTCTATTGGTGTATCTGCATGAAGAAACTCCATGCAGATGGATCGTTTGGACTCACTTGATTTTGAATCACTTGAGATATGCAAATCATACCACATGGGCAAAATAGTGAAAAGCCTCGGTTTGATAAGATGGAACAAGATAGCAACTTGTTGGAAGTAACACATTTGATGTGTGCAGTCCAATGAGTCTTTGAGGCATCTGATGAATATCGTTATGTTCTTACTTCACGGATGATTTGAGTGAATCTTGAGTGTATTTACTTGATGAAACACAAGTCTGAATTATTGAATGGTTCAAGTAATTTCAGAGTGAAGTTGAAGATCATCGTGACAAGAGGATAAAATGTCTATGATATGATCATAGAGATGAGTATCTGAGTTCTGAGCTTTGTACATAATTAAGACATTGTGAAATTGTTTCACAATAAATACGCTGGAACACCATAGTGTGATGGTGTGTCCAAACATCATAGTTGCACCCTATTGGATATGATGCGTACCATGATGTCTCTTATCGAATTACCACTATCGTTCATGGGTTAGGCATTAGAGACAACCACACTCACTTTAATAGGGCACCACGTAATTCCGTTGAGGCGACACCGTTTGAACTATGGTTTGGAGAAACCTAAATTGTCGTTTCTTAAAAGTTTGGGGCTCTGGCGCTTATGTGAAAAAGTTTCAGGTTGATAAGCTCGAACCCAGCGGATAAATGCATCTTCATAGGACACCCAAAACAGTTGGGTATACCTCGATCTCGATTCGGAAGCAAAAAGGATTGTTTCTAGAATTAGGTCCTTTCTAGAAAAGTTTCTCTCGAAAGAATTGAGTGGGAGGATGGTGGAGACTTGATGAGGTTATTGAACCGTCACTTCAACAAGTGTGTAGCAAGGCACGGAAGTTGTTCTGTGGGCGCCTACACCAATTGAAGTAGAAGCTTATGATAGTGATCATGAAGTTTTGGATCAAGTCACTACGTACCTCGTGGGGTGACAAGGATGCGTACTACTTACAGGTAGTGCAGTAATCCTGTCTTGAAGGTCATGTTGCTGACAACAATGAACCTCTGAGCTATGAAGAAGCGATGGTGGGCCGGATTCGACGAATGGCTCAAGGCCATAACATCGAGAGAGAGAGGATCCATGACTTTGGAAGAAATACTTGATGGTCGTGGGGGCGTTGGGTAAGATGGATTTTAAAGGAAGGCGGACAATGATGGTAATATCACCATTATGGCTCGACTTGTCGTTAAAGATGTTTTCCGACAAGTTCAAGGAGTTGACTACGGTGAGGCTTTCTCACTCGTGGCGATGCTAAAGTCTGTTGGAATTGGATTAGCAATTACTGCATGATTGATGAAATCTTGCAGATAGGATGTCAAAACATTGTTTCCTCGGCGTTATACTTGAGGAAAGGTTGTATGTGATACAACGAGAAGGTTTTGTCAATCTGAAATATGCTAACAAGTATGCAAAGCTCCGGCAATCCTTCTAAGGATTGGAGTAAGCATCTCGGAGTTGGAATATGCGCTTTGATGAGATGATCAAAGATTTTGGGTTTATACAAAGTTTGTGAGAAACTTGTATTTCCAAAGAAGTGAGTGGGAGCACTATAGAATTTCGATAAGTATATGTGAATGACATATTGTTGATGGAAATGATGTAGAATTCTGGAAAGCATATAGGGTTATTTGAAAAGTGTTTTCAATAGAAAACCTGAATTAAGCTGCTTGAACATTGAGCATCAAGATCTATGAGGATAGATCAAAAAGCGCTAAATGGTACTTTCAAATGAGCACATACCTTGACATGATCTTGAAGGTGTTCAAGATGGATCGATCAAGAAGGAGTTCTTGCCGAGTTGTAAGGTATGAAGTTAAGAGTTAAAGCTCGACCCGGCGGAAGAGAGAAAGGAAGAAGGTCGTCCCTATGCTTCAGACATAGGCTCATGGTATGCTATGTTGTGTACCGCCTTTGAGTGTGCCTTGCCATGAGTCGGCAAGGGGTACAAAAGTGATCGAGGAATGGATCATTGGACAGCAGTCAAAATTGTCCTTGGAGTAAATAAGGACATGTTTCTCGATTATGGAGGTGATAAAGAGTTGGCGTAAAGGGTTACGTCGATGCAAGCTTTAACACCTATCCAAGTGACTCACGAGTAGCAAACCGGATCGTATAGTGGAGCAACCATTTGGAATAGCTCCAAGTGGGCGTGGAGCAGCATTTACAATATGACATAGAGATTTGCGAAGTACATACGGATCTGAATGTTGCGAGACCGTTGACTAAAACCTCTCTCACAAGCAAAACATGATCAAACCCCAGAACTCATTGAGTCTTAATCACATGATGATGTGAACTAGTTTAGTGACACTAGTAAACTCTTGGATGTTGGTCACATGGAGATGTGACCTATGAGTCAATGATCACATAGCGATGTGAACTAGATTATTGACTCTAGTGCAAGTGGGAGGCTGTTGGAAATATGCCCTAGAGGCAATAATAAATTAGTTATTATTATATTTCCTTGTTCATGATAATCGTTTATTATCCATGCTATAATTGTATTGATAGGAAACTCAGATACATGTGTGGATACATAGACAACACCATGTCCTAGTAAGCCTCTAGTTGACTAGCTCGTTGATCAACAGATGGTTACGGTTTCTGACCATGGACATTGGATGTCGTTGATAACGGGATCACATCATTTGGAGAATGATGTGATGGACAAACAATCCTAAGCCTAGCACAAAGATCGTGTAGTTAGTATGCTAAAGCTTTTCTAATGTCAAGTATCTTTCCTTAGACCATGAGATTGTGCAACTCCGGATACCGTAGGAATGCTTTGGGTGTACCAAGCGTCACAACGTAAGCTGGGTGGCTATAAAGGTGCACTACAGGTATCTCCGAAAGTGTGCATTGGGTTGCACGAATCGAGGTGGGATTTGTCACTCTGTGTAGCGGAGAGGTATCTCTGGGCCCTTTCGGTAGGACATCATCATAATGTGCACAATGTGACCAAGGGTTGATCACGGGATGATGTGTTATGGAACAAGTAAAGAGACTTGCGGTGTGAGATTGAACAAGGTATCGGTACCGATGATCGAATCTCGGGCAAGTACAATACTATTAGACAAAGGGAATTGTATCTGGGATCGATTGAGTCCTTGACATCGTGGTTCATCCGATGAGATCATCGTGGAACATGTAGGACCAACATGGGTATCAGATCCGTTGTTGGTTATTGACGGAGAACGTCTCGGTCATATGCGCATGGTTCCGAACCGTAGGGGTCTACATAAGGTTCGATGGCGCTAGGGTTATAGGGAATAGATATCGTGGTTGCGAATGTTGTTGAGTCCTGGATGAGATCCGGACGTCACGAGGAGTTCGAGAATGGTCGGAGGTAAAGATTTATATATGGAAGTCCTATTTTGGCCCGCGGAAAATGTTAGGGTTTTTCGGTATTATGCAGGGAAGGTTCTAGAAGGTTCGGGTGGGGCCCACCTCCATGGGGGACCCACATGAACGTGAGTAGTGGGGCAGGCCCCACACCTAGTCAAAAGCGCACCAAGATCCCCCTTAGAAGGAATAAGATCATATCCAGAAGGATAAGATCAAGATCCCTAAAGGGGATAACAATCGATGGGGAAAGGAAAGGATGGGATTTCTTTCCTCCACCTTTATAGCCAATGGACTTGGAGGGCAAGAAATAATCCCCCTCCACCCCTATATATAGTGGGGAGGCGCATGGGAGCTGCACCCTTGCCCCTGGCGCAGCCCTCCCCCTCTCCCAAGTCCTCCTCCTCTCCCATGGTGCTTGGCGAAGCCTGCTTGGATGCCATGCTCCTCCATCACCACCACACCGTCGTGCTGCTCTTTGGATGGAGTCTT
>JAHIAM010018382.1:0-10134 GCA_021605205.1 Aegilops longissima
CTCAGCGGAAACCCTAGGAAAGAGGTATTTGCCTTGAGAGGAAACTCAATCTTTGATGGAACATATTGGAAGCTTTGAAGCGGTACCCCAAAACCTCATGGAGTTCTTTGCAAAGGGACCTCAGATTGATCCATCTAACTTATCTGGTTTTACATGTGAATCTACTCATTCTTGATGAGTCATTTGACTCAACTATAAACAGTTCAAAAATCAGAATGGTGAAGTATTTGCTAGATAATGTTGGCACTAAGCTGCGAGAGCGGTTCTCCTATGAAGAAAATCTGGGTTCCCAAGAAGTGCCTTGAAAGTCTTCGGTGAATGTCCTCATGACACCACACCGTGAAGAATAAGGAACCCCGGACCAAACTCTTCATATGGACCAAATTCTTCATATGGATCCAAGTCCTCACTACTGGGACCAAATTCCTCACATCGATCAAATTCCTCAAAAGGATCAAAGTCCTCATATGATTATCATCGTGCTAATAACTCATTTAGTTTGCGTATGAAGCTAAGGGCTATGAATATGTGCATTATTCTTCAAACCATTATGTTCATAAGTCCTCGAAGAATTTCTCTGCCTATTCATATGCTTACCCTAACCCCTCTTATGTGAAGCGAAATGGTTTGGCCTCTATGCCACCATTCTCATATGGAGCTCCATGAATGATGAACTCTTTGCCACCCCTTGGATGTGGGTGGTGAAGAAAATGAACTAATCTCTTTTGCGAGGTCAGGTCTCCGGGCGTGCTTTAGCGTTTGAAGAATTTCTTTGGGAGACTGACAAAATTACTGAAAGGGCCTTGAGCGAATCATGAAGAAATGAAATTTCATTTCACACGTCCTCCTCTTGCTATATCTGTTTCTTTGTGATGAAATTCATCGATGAACTTGGTATAATATTCTTCCGATGAAGTATATGAGACCGTAAGTTGCACTAATTCATCTGCGGGATGATCAACCAAAGCCAATGAGTGGGTCCTTGATAGTGGATGTACAAATCACATATTTGGTGACAAGAATCTATTGATGGATGCTCCTTATCACCGTCACATCTGAAGCATATCATCTTTTTGACAAAGGCAAAAGTCAGGTATTGGGTCTTGGTAAGGTTGCGATCTCGAAGGACATACACATGGACAAAGTCATGCTTGTTGAGTCCTTAGGATACAACCTCATGTCAGTCTCAATGCTTTGTGATCTTGATATGGTTGTTGTCTTTGGCAAGTATCGTGTGTTGTGATTATGGAAGCTGACAATTCCAAAGTCTTGAAGGCTTTAGGAGAGGAGACTTGTATATTGTTGATTTCTCTCTGAGGACCACAACCAGCCGTGTGTCTACTTGCAAAAGCTTGGAAATTGGCTATGGCATCGACGACTTGGTCATGCGGGCATGAGGAATTTACTGCGCTTGCAAAGAAGAAGCATGTCATTGGCATTGAGAATGTCAAATTCCTCAAGGATCACTTGTGTGGAGCACTGTGAAGATGGAAAAATGACCAAGGCCAAGCATCCAGGGAAGACTATCATGACCACTACTCGACCATTGAATTGCTTCACATGGACCTCTTTGGTCCTAATCAATACTCAGCAGTCAATAATGATGCATCTCTATATGGCTTTGTTATTGTTGATGATTACTCCCGTTACACATGGGTACACATTGTTACTTACAAACATGAATTGCAGGAAGTCTTCAAATGATTTTCCTCGAGGGCTTCAACCAACTTTGGTGTGAAGATCAAGCACATCAGGAGTGACAATGGAACTGAGTTCAAGAATTCCGGTCTTGATGACTATCTTGATGAACTTGGTATTACTCATGAGTTATCTGCTCCTATACTCCTCAGCAAAATGGTGTCCATGGGCAAAGAACAGAACTCTTGTTGAGATGGCTTGCACTATGCTTGATGAGTACAAAAGCATACCGTCGTTTTTGGATTGATGCAATTGATACGCGTGCCACATCATCAGCGAGTATATCTTCACATATTCTTCAATAAGACTACCTATGAACTCCTCGCGACAAGAAACCCAATGTGAGTTATTTCAAAGTCTTGATTGCTAAATGTTGGATTAGAGATCCTCATCACAATGCTAAATTTGCACGAAAGCAGGATGAAGGTTTATGCTTGGTTATGGAAAGGACTACTTGCACCTCTGAGTCTTCAACAACGCTCTTCACAAGGTTGTTGAAAGCTGTAGATGTCTGATTCGATGAAACTAATGGCTGCAAAGAGAGCACCTACCTTACGTGATAGATGAACCTGCACGAGATTCCATCAAGTTCAAAGCGGCTGAGGATGTCATTCCTTTGAAGAATCTGCTGAAGAATTCATTCGAAGCAGGAGGAGCGTCGAGTGATGCAGAAGATAATCTTTGAAGAAAATGGTCTTTGAAGAAAATCTTGATCAAATTCCTCGATGACAACTAGCTCATCCTTGCGTTGCAAAAGAAGTGCAAGTTGACAAGATCATCGATGACATTGAAGCACGGGTCCTCTCTCACGCTCAAAAGCTTCACATTTATCTAACTTTTGTGGACACTATGCTTTTGTCTCTATCACGAGCCCACTAAGGTAGATGAAGCATTTACGAACTGAGTGGATTCAGGCCATGCAAGAAGAATTACATCGATTCGAGCTCAATAATGTATAGGAACTGGTCAAGCGTCAGATCTCGCAAGCATAATATCATTGGCACAAAGTGGATCTACCGCAACAAGCAAGATGAAAATGGCCTTGTGGTGAGGAATAAGGCATGACTTGTAGCTCAAGGCTACACGAGGTTGAAGGAATTGATTTGATGAAACTTTTGCACCTGTTGCTAGACTTGAGGCTATTGCGCATATTGCTTATGCTAACCATCATGATATCATTTATATCAAATGGATGTGAAAAGTGCATTCCTCAATGGTAAGCTTGAAGAAGTATATGTTGCTCAACCCCAGGGTTTGAAGATCCAAAGAATCGACAAAGTCTTGAGACTCAACAAGGCTCTCTATGGCCTCAAGCAAGCCCTCGAGCGTGGTATGATATTGAAGGAATTCTTCGTGAAGAATGGCTTCACACCAGTTCACTCGACCCTACTCTCTTTACTAAATCTTACGATGGTGAACTGTTTGTGTGCCAAATATCGTTGATGATATTATCTTTGGCTGTCTTGACCAACGTTATAGTGATGAATTTGCCTATATGATGAGTGAAGAATATCAAATGTCTATGATGGGAGAGTTGAAATTCTTAGGTCTTCAAATTAAATCAACAGCACAATAGCATATTCATTTCTCGGAGAAATACCTCAAGGATATTACGAGGAAATTTGGCATGCAAGATTGCAAAGCGTCAAAATTCCTATGCCCACAAATGGCCATCTATGCCTTGATGAAAATGGTATTGACTTGATCAAGGTATACCGCTCCATGATTGGTTCTTTATTGTACTTATGTGCATCTAGGCGGATATAATGCTTAGTGTTTGCATGTGTGCCCGATTTCAAGCTGCTGCGAAGGAATCACACCATAAGGCTGTGAAGCATATTCTTGATATCTAGCTCACACACCAACACTAGGATTATGGTACCCCAAGGGCTCTACTTTTGATCTCATTGGATATTGAATCTCACTATCTTTGGTGATCGGGTGGATCATAAGTCAACATCTGGTACTTGTCATTTCCTCGGACGATCTTTGGTCATTTGGTCCTCGAAAAAGAACTGCGTATCCTTTCATCTCTGCGGAAGCTGAGTACATTGCTCTGGATCTTCTTTGTGCTCAATTACTAGGGATGAAGCAAACTCTCAAGGACTACGGCATCAACGTGAAGAATGTGCCTCTCTCTTGTGACAATGAGGTGCCATCAAGATTGCTCACAACCAGTTCAGCACTCGAAGACAAAGCACATTCAGATTCGTCATCATTTTCTTAGCGATCATGTGTTGAAGGCGACATCTTTATTGATCATGTGAATCTTGAAGAACAGCTAGCGATATCTTCACAAAGCCCTTGGATGAGAGATTTAGCAAGTTGCGGTGTGAGCTAAATATCTTAGAATCTTGAATGTTCTTTGAAAAGGACACACATCCGACATTTATGCAAAATTGATGACTTAGATGTGCAACACATGAAAAAGCGTTTTCTTCAATCAATGAAGAACAACACTCTAAGTGTGAAGAAATTAATGAAGAATTTGATTCTCAGAATCCTCGACAATTATGCAGCGATGTATGAAATCATCATTCTTATCGATGGGTCACGCATACCACCAAAGTTGAAAATCTTCAATTTGAGTTTTTTTTCTCGATCTTTCAAATTCTTCAACTTTGCAAAATCTTCACTGCTTCGTCGTTTTCTTCATTGGCTATATATATATATGTGGGTTTATGTCCTCTACAGCACATTCACTTATAGCTATTTCTTCAAGTTGCGTTTTACGCTAAGTGAATGTGATCGGACCCTTCCCCTCTATGTTATACTCAACCCAATCTATTCACAAATTCTTCATGTGCGTTCTATTTGAAACTCGTCCAAAATCTTCTTGTGTCCTTGTCATTTGAAGAAATTGCGAGCAGCGTTAAACTCAATCTTATCCAAATTTTGGTTTTGCCACTCAAACCATTCCACATCCCGATAGACTTATCTATTCACCCACGATCTAACGATCTCCACCTTTCGATGCGTGGGTGACACATGTCAGCGAATGAGAAGGGTCGGGAGCACGTTAGTCCCCAAATCTTTGGTGAACAGTTTTCACCATGGCTATAAATACCCTCTCCCTTCCTCACTTCCTTTACTCCGCTCGACCGCTCTCTCTCTCGCTCGAGCTTCTCAAACCCTAAGGCCGCCGCTACTCCATAAATGGCCCGGTGAGGAAGAGCTTCACTGCCTCGACCTCGTCGTCGATCGTACTCCACATGACCCGTGGAAACCTTCACTCCGCCGCCGCCGTAGCTGTCTTCCTCCATGAGTTAGGGGCGTGGAAGATCTGAGCGAGCAGAGCTTCAAATCTACACCTCTCGGTTAAATGCGTGTTCTTCATCCAGGGTAACTAAAGTTACTTTTACTGCCCTCTTTGATCCAAATTTTCTCTACAAAATCTTCAAAGGTGTTTTATTCTTCAAATCCTCACACACAAAACACCTCACTAGTCATACATTCTTGATTAGTTTCTCTAAGCATCATTTTCTTCAAGATTCCTCAATTGTGTGGATCTTGATCTATACAACTCTAGAACCTAAGACAAAGCAGCTTAGTGAAATTCTTCAAAACTCATCTGGTCAAATTCCTCAAACTTGTTCTTTTTTGAAAAATCTTACAGGAGCATATGACCTCTCCAAAATCCGCAACTATACTACATTCCTTTGGTACTCATGTCCGCTATTGAATCACTAGGTTCTCATCAACTTAACTCATTTGCAGCGTTCCTTGAAGAAAATTTGCATACTTCTTCAGAGAATTCGATTGTTCAAATTCCTCAACTGAAGAATATGGCAGAAGGAAAGAAGCCACAAAAAGGAGAAAGAAGCTTGAGGTCATGACTGCTTTTGAGATACATGAGGACATCTATCTTTGACTATTACTGATGAAGCCAAATTTGGAAGGAAAACAAAAATCAGCGCAAGGTGCTTGTCTGGAGATTGAAAGGAGATGGGCAAGAGAATGGAGAATCTGGTATGTTACTCCAAAGTACATGAAGAAATTAACACTAAATTCTCCATGCCCAAGAGCTCCATTGCACTGGCCAGAAGCAGCCCCACCGACATCAAGCGTGGTGAGGATTTTCTGAAGAATGGGCCAAGCACCAAGCCAAATTGGCAAGACAAGCCAAGGAGGCAGTGAGGAAATTTAATGAGGACTCTGCTGCTGCTGCCTTGAGGCAATGTGTCAAACCAAGAAAATCTATGGCAAAAAGCCCGCGCACAAGCCAAGTGCTTCAACAACAATGCCCTGTGGCAGGTTCCTCATGCTGCCTCTACTCCTCTCAAGTCCTCGTAGCTCCTCCAAGTCCTCAACACATGTGCATCAGGCCCACGTGCCAAAGGACTGCAGGCATCTCCATTGCCTCTGGTGTCTCGGCAAGTTCCCGGCTGCACCAATTCTTCATCAGGCCCCCAACTGCTGAAGACAAAAGGCAAGCTAACTGGGCGAGGTCCTCGGCCAAGTCCAAAGAAGAAACAGGTTGCCTTCCAAGTGCCATCGGTGATGAAGGCGATGATGATGAACTTGCAAAATCATCGAGACCGACAAGTTAGGGCCGCTAGAGCAAAGGCACACCTATGCCCTTGCTTTTGGATCCAAGGCGATCCTTGAGTACATTGATCTCTAGCACAAGGATCGAACCACGCCTATGCGACTTTCATTTGACCCTGGACAAAGTCATATCTGACCCATTTCATCTTGAAGAAATGGAAATTTGAAAAGGCAAGGCAGGTCAAGAAAGCTCAATTCAAGAAGGAGAAGTTCACGAGGAAAGCGTTGTCGAGAATGACAAGCGAGGAACTACTCAAAATCGATCTGAAATCAAAGCCCTCGGCGATGACTTTGATGCCTATTATGCTGATTGGCAAGGCCAAAGTCAGATTTGTCAACTGACGAAGAAGTTCACAAATGTTGCAGCCCCAACACAACAAGAAATTCCTCGGTGGAGCCTCTGCTCAGCCTATTTGAAAAACGCCCGGCACGGCACGATGATTTTCAACTTTCTGAAGACAATGATAGTTCAGGGCTGATGACTCCATTCCAGCCGCGTGAAGAAATTGCCGGGCACCCACTAGTAGTGCGCTTTGAAGAAAATGAAGAAGTCGAGAACAAGCTGCGCCAGTTCGCTGAGAAATTCAACCAGATTCCTCGGCTCCTCCGCGCCTACACCAACTCCAATCCTTCCATCTGCATCGGATGTGAAGACCAAGGCTTCTGAGCGAGCTGCGGTGAAGAAAAAAATCATCAGCTCGTCAAATTCTTGAGCTCGAAGAAAATGAAGCCAATGACCAGCTCATTTGAAAATCAATTGATGTTGTTCCAATTTCCTCCATGCCATCAAAGGACCTTGTTCCTTTTGGTGAAGAATATGAGATCCCAAGCGGATCGATGAAGAAAATCATTCTGCTTGCCGTCGGAGCAGATTGATGAAAAGCTGAAGTGGATGCAATCCCTTCAGCGCCAATCATTTCCTCACCTATGCCTCAGTTCCTGCTGAAGAGGCTGGTCTTGAGAAGTGAAGGCGAAAACGTGGACATTGGATGCACCACGCTTTGTGATGAATGATGACTTTTGGACGGTCGGCATCCCAATTCTCCTCTTCACTCCAATCCAGCAAATTCCTCGGTCCCACCGCACCAAGCTGTACAAGCTGAGCTCTGAAGAAACTCATCCCGCCGTCTATGCATGAAGAATTTCCAGCCACTAGTCTTTGAAGAACCTGCTCTTGCGATCCGGCTGAACACGCATGGCTGCACATGAAGAGGAACAGAAAATCCTCAGCTTTGAACAACTTTGAGATTGTGATTCCTGAGGTAGTGATGCAACTCACTGACACTCCTCTGCCAAAACCAAAGGATCCACTCTCGCGCAAGCAAAAGTTCAAGGCTGAAGACTTCTTTGGCGAGCATGTTTTCTTCATGGATTACAACCCTTATGACTCTGCTGCGCATAAGGAAGGCGATTACGGACTGCTAGTCAAGCTAACTTTTATTCCTACGTGCTATTCAACAAAGACAAAGTCTTCGATCATGCACATATTCCTCACGTGGACATGGAATCTCTGCGAGGCTTGAGCAGTCCTCGGTGTTCTTCACGATCTTTGGATTGCTGAATTTCTGCTTGACATCATGATTGGAATGAAGAACGATTCTTCAATTCTATGCGATCTGCATATCACAGGAGATTGCGAAGATGTGAACTCATGGGTGTTGGACTGGATGTGAAAATACTCACTACAAGGCACCAGACAACTGAATTGCTTCGTGCCCTCCCTCGATCCTCCCTTGACGGTGCATGTTGCATCTACAATGAACTGGTGACAAATCACTACATGCAAGTGCTGATGAAGCCTTTGAAGCCAGGGCAGGCACCTAGAACCAAATTCCTCGTCAAGGAATTACTGTATGTGCCTCGGACTGTCTATCGCATTCTGATGAAGACAATGAGTCCTATCAAAGGCCACGACTCAAATGATGAAGTCGTTGGCATCATGAAGAATATGCTTTTCAATATCATTCATGGCGTTCCCATCAACTTCCATGATTTCTTCATGAGGACTCTGGCGAACATTGCTATGTCACCATTTGAGCTGAAGCCTTATGCTCTTTGGATTATGAGGTCCATCAGGGCAAGGTCTTCACTCAATTACAAGGCTGATACTCTAAACCACTGCAGCTACTTGCTTCCAATTGAAGTCCTCAAACGGACATTTTCCTCAGCTGATGACAAAGGCAAGGCCACTGCTGTGATAGATGAAGGCATTCGTCCATTGGATGGTCAATTTCGCAAGGC
Organism: Aegilops longissima; assembly: GCA_021605205.1. NCBI lineage: Eukaryota > Viridiplantae > Streptophyta > Magnoliopsida > Poales > Poaceae > Aegilops > Aegilops longissima. Next base: position 8,488 of record JAHIAM010018382.1, read on the forward strand.
TGCATCGTACTCCACCAATGATGACTCTACTGCACATGATTACGCGTAACAACTCTGCCAAGCAAAATCCTCAAGCCACGGCACCGGGTGATGGTGATCGTGAGTTACTCCTCGGTCTTCATCGAAGGTTGATCGCAATCATAAATGGGTCAAGTGTCGGTTTGGTTCAATTCTTTACAACATGACCTCAACACACAATGCAGATGAAGAAAAAACAATACTACCTCCATGAAACCTTCAACCGTGCACAGGCTGTTCTCTCTCATGTCTATAGCAGCGAAGAAGCTGAAGACTATGGGTCTTAAGGAAGAATTTGGTGGGTTGCACCTCCATGAAGAAATTCAAGAAGGTCAAGGTTCCTTCATTGGTGGCCAGCTCCTATTCTTCATCGCGCGACACGATGAAAATGAAGACTTGGAAGACCTGCGGCGAGCCCTACTCGACAAGCCCGACCAAAACTGGCGCTCCTCCATCAACTTGACATTCTTCAAGGCGTTAGTCCTCGGTTTGATCCTTTTGGTCATTCGATGACAAAGGGAGAAATTTGAGTTAGTCTTCAGCGGGTCTATTATATGGGCGTTTTTTGCTAAGTTACAACTCGTTCTTCGAAACTTTTATTGGATCGAGTTGTAATCTTAAACCCGATGGTGCTCGATACTTTTGATGTGTTCCTCATGCTTATTCCTCGCTATATGTTAATACAAGCATGATGAATTACATCGATCACCATATTTCATCATGCATTTCAAATTCTTCATATTATATGTCAAATCGTGTATCAATTACAAGATATAGGGAGATCTCCATGATTCAAACTCTTCAAATGTGCATTGCCTCAAAAGCAAATTCCTCACTATGCACATCTTACGGGGGTTCTTCTATATCTTGCAATAAAATTCCTCAATATCGTATTTACACTTCATATGTTTATCCCCATTGAAAACTTAACATATATTGTCATCAATGGCAAAAAGGGAGATTGTAAGTGCATCTAGTGCCCTTAGTGATTTTGGTGTATTGAAGACTTATAGGTTAAGGGACTAATGTGTTTATGAGTGTACACGAGTCTATAAGTCTATGAGGAGGTTGATATTTACGAGAAAGTCGACCCTAAAATGAAGTTCTTAATGCGAAGACTTTGATACGAAGACTTTATGAAGACTTGAAAGTGAAAGAAATTGGTGTGACCTTGAAGACTTGGTATTCATTTGAGGAACATGAAGCATGAAGACTTTTGTTTTCGTAGTTTTGTTTTCTCTTTCTTGAGTCGTAGGAAACACGTCTTTGTTAAAGAAATCGAGAAATACTAAGGAAAACTTTCCATGTGATGCTCAACTCAAAATCCTACACCTACCAATCCCTTGAGTGAAGCCTTTGGAAATCTCATACAGTTTAGTCAATTTCTTGATGTGAGGCGAAGTTCTTGAGTCCTTGAGAATTTATTCGGCGAGGAGTTAGGAATTCGCCAGGTCAAATTGCCTACATAGTGAGGAACATGATAGCCACGAGGAATTTGAGAGTCAAATTTCCGACCGTTCTGTCTTTGTCTTGACTGTCCCAAAATATCTTATCCACCTAACGGTCATATCATTGAAGGACATTTATGTCTTATCATGTCGGGCTGCTCCCTAGGCTATAAATAGCCGC
>JAHIAM010018383.1:0-13815 GCA_021605205.1 Aegilops longissima
TTAATCAAAGATGGTTATGTTTCTAACCATAGACATGTGTTGTCATTTGATTAATGGGATCACACCATTAGGAGAATGATGTGATTGACATGACCCATTGTTAACAGCACTTGATCGTTTAGTATATTGCTATTGCTTTCTTCATGACCTATACATGTTCCCTTAACTTGAGTTATGCAACTCCGTTTGGAGGAACACTTTGGGTACTAAAGCGTCTTGCGGTGATTATAAAGGTACTCGGTGTCTCCAAAGGTACTTGTTGGGTTGGGTATTTGAGATTAGGTTTTGTTATTTGGGAGGGTATCTTGGGCCTCCTCTTTAACACATAACCGCAAACATTACAACTAATGAGTTAGTTGTGAGATGATGTATTTGGACAGTAAAGACTTACGATGGAGATTGAACTAGGTATTGGATCGGCGTGAATCTTAAAAACATCCGGGTGACAAAAGGCAAATAGTTATCGGTTTGACCGATAAAGATCTTGTAGAATATGTAGGAACCAATATGGGCATCCAGGTTCCGCTATTGGTTATTAGAGAATGGTTCTAGGTCATGTCTACATAGTTCTCGAACCGTGGAATCCTCCCGTTGATGGATTCATTATGAGTTTATAAGTTTTGATGTCGAAGGTTGTTGGTCCGGATGTGATCACGGACATGACGAGGGTCTCGAAATGGTTGAGACATAAAGATTGATATATTGGAAGCCTATGTTTGGACTTGGAAAGGTTCCGGATGAAAGCGGAGTTCGGAACAGGGGTTCGGAACCCCAAATCAAGGCCTTGATGGGCCATGGGGGGGGCCGGCCGGGGCGGTCAGGAATAGGACAAGGGAGGCCCCCCCCCCAATCTAATCCAACTAGGAGGGGTCCTCCGGTGGGGTAGGACTCCTCGGCCGCCCGGCTGGCCCCCTCCCTTTATATCTTTGGGGGGGCAGGGAACACAAGTTGATCTGGATGTTCCTTGGTGGGTGCCCCCTCCACCATATTCCGCCCGGTCATATCGTGGGGCTTAAGGAAACCCTGGTGAATCATATGGCTTAAGGGCCTCGTCGTGGAGCATCATCGCCGTCCTGCCCCGTGTCTTGTGGAACTCATCCCTTTCTGGATCGGGCGGGGATCGTCCAGCTGAGCGTTCAGAACTTGGAGGTGCCGTCCGTTCGGTACTTGGATCGGTCGGATCGTGAAGGCGTCGACTACATCAACCTTGTTATGCGCTTCGCTTTGGTCTCAGTGCGTGGACAAACCTCCCCCTCGTTGCTATGCCATCACCATGGTCTTGCGGTGGGGAAATTTTTTGAAATTACTTTAAGATGGTAGCACGGTTTTCGTTGATGTCATTGCAGTAGAACACAAGTGAGTTGTGGCGATATAAGTCATCCTTACCGCATGTCATACTTTGGTTCAGCGGTTTGTGAGATGGCGGCCGGACCGACATTCGCGTCGCTTTGAGCGGTTTCCCCGGGAGCACTAGTTGTTAAAGGTGGGCGTGTGTTTTCTCTCCTTTAGTTGGCGTGTGCTCCCCGGTCCTTTAAAGGTTAAAACAACCAACGCAAACTATCATTGTGGTTTTGATCGTGGGTCGACGGTTCTTTCACCGTGAACGTAAAATGTAACATCCCAAATTTTCAATTTGGAATGTTATACATTAAGGTCATCATGCATATCATATTTTTTGCATTTTCCGATCCTAGAAAATTTCCGCAACTCAAGGACCCTGGAGAAAGTTGGAAGTTTCATTTTTTCATATTTGGGATTTCTCAAATTTTGAAAATAGGATCATTTATTTATTTAAATTATCTTCATAAAGTTTTTCTTATAAAAAATTTTAAGAGGGAATAATATGACTTTCCAACATTTAGGAAAAGCGAATATTATAAATAAATCAAATTTGGCTTTTGAAGATTTATTTTGCTTAGGCAAAATGTGCATTTAAAAAAATATGCATATTGCCCGTTTTAAAGTTCATTTTTTGACTCATTTTTAGGAGTGGGAAAATTAATTTTAATAAATTGGGATTGTTTGGTATTTTTTTAATTGTTTAGTTTTGATTTAAAAAAAATCCCTGGGAAAGGCCCCCCAATGACGGGGCCCCCTCCCTCTCTCCCCCGCCCCTCCTTGGGCCCGCCGCCCCGCCACCGCCGCCGCCCGCTGGTTGTGGGACAAGGTCGCCCGCCCCTTCCCAAGCCCCCCCCCCTCTAAACGCGCCCCCCTCTCTCTCCCCCGCCTCAAGCAAACCCGCCCCGGGGCGGCCGCCGCCGTTCCCGCCCGCCGGAACCCGCCGCCCCGCCCCCTCCCGAGCCAGCCCCTCCGGGCCCCGGGGCCCAGTAGCCATGGGATCCGGTTTCCCTATAAAACCGATCCGGTTTTTGGATGTTCGTTTTTCAAAAAAACCCTAGTTAGTTTTTTTTTTTGGTTTTCTTAATTAGACGTTCACCCGCCGTTCGTTTCAATGAATGTGTTCGTTGGATTGGTTCTTTAAAGCGTCCGTTATTTAAACCGTTAAATCGTTTTCTTTTAATCGGATTTAATCCGTTATTTTGATTGATTTTGATTTTTCAAATCTGTTTATTTTTCTTCGTTTATCGAATCGGGTGATTCAAAGCGCGGAGTTTATTCTGAAACCCGTTCGACTAACCTACTTACACGAGTTTTTTCTGTAAAATTTTGACCTAGTTTCAGATTACTAACGTCGTTCTCTCTCGGTTTGACTTTGATGCTTTATTTGATTGATTCTTTTTTGCCAGGGGTTCTTAAGTTGAACTCTCTGGTTAGATCTTTTATTAGAATTTCCCGTGCATTAGATGATACTTATTGTATGCTTGTTGTTTTTTGGTTAGATCACGGTCGGGCTTTTCTTGAATCTCTAGGTCTCGGGATCATCGAAAGGCAAGTAACATTGATCATACCTTTTCTACCCGTTTTTTGCATTAGATCAAACCCTCAAACACTTGCATGTTTAGGATCAAATTAAATTGTGGGTTTGGGAAGTAGATTGAGGTAGTACCTATTACTTTTACTTATGAAACCTTGGGGTTACTTCTACATTGGCTTATTTGCCATGCTATGCTAGTAGGCGTGGATTGGGTGAGTGAATATCCATGCGATGTGAGATTGTTAATTAATGGTTTATCTAAGGTGGCAACCTAAACACACTGGGTGGATTGGGCCTGGTTTCCATCGGGACTTCTGTTTTCTTGGACCCCCGGGCTCTAAGGGATCATAAGATTATTCAAGGGAAACTTCGTGTGACCACAAGCCAATTATGGGCTCGGCGTATTGACTAAGTTTGCGAACTCTTACGGGTAGGCTAGCTGATGTGGGGATGTAGGTTGTCGGTCTACCCACGGTGCTGCGCTTAAAAAAGCTGGTCATCCTTTCTCAAACACCATGAAGTGGGAACCAAGCGGGGTCAGTCTTGTGGGGAAAAGTCGCAAACCTCTGCAGTGTATAAACTAATCATGATTAGCCGTGTCCCGGTTATGGGGTCTTGACTATCTAGTTCTTGAATATCATGTGAATCTCAACATGTTACTTCTAAATAAAAGTTATTGGGTTTTGATGAGTACTTTTTAATTGGGATTGAGGATGTTGTCAACCATTCTCAATGTTTAACAAACCATGATAGTTAAAATAAAGTTATTCCTTTGATGTAGGGAAAAATCAGCTTTATGCAAATGTACGAGAGCCCAACCAAAATATGCATGTAGTATACATTCCTTCATTGCTCTTATGTGTTACATTGCGGCATATTCCATGTCTTGACCCGTTTTGGGCTGCAACTTTCACGTTAGACTTTCAAACAAAGGGTGATGGTTTGGTTCTATACCTGATGCCGTTGGGTTGATGGGCTTATCTTCCAAGCCTTCATTTTATCATTAGATGGCCTTAAGCCATATTATTGTAATAAGTTCCCTTGTGGACAGCGATGTAATAATGTGTGATTGCTACCTGCTATAAATCCTTGAATTTGTGTGGTGTCGGCATTTTGATCCGGGGATGACGAGCATGAACTTGATCCATTGGTGCGGTCGCTCTGAGAAGGTTCGAGCACCCCGGTATGGGAACCCGACTAAGTTAAAGCCATAGATCACTACTCTCTTCTCATTTCTAACTCCTCATCTTTTCTACTCTTTAGGATGGGCGAATCAATTACACCCAAGGATGAAGGCACACCTTTTTGGATTTCACTTAAGGAAGTCACCAAGTACGAACATTGGACTACCAAGCTTCAGGGACTTTCAACCTTGCTGGGGTTTGGAAGATTCAAGCTCACGTTCGGGAAGGACTCGCCCCAATCACCAAGCCTATAGAAAGTGTTTTGATACCCTTGGACGGAAAAGAGGCAGCTCCATCACCATGGGGCATTGGAGAAGTTTATCAAAAGACCTCAAGGACACTATCTACCAGTTGCGGGCCGAGATGACAATGGGGTCGTCGGCACCAAGAAGGATAGATCCATTGCAGCTTTCATCCGGAGTTAAATCAGCCATTGATGCGGGAACCAAATGTGCAATGAATGTTGGATTCAGAATACAAAAGGAAGGATCATCAATGGAAGGAGAACTAAAGCTAAAAGGACTACATGGGCGGATTAGCTCGCAGAACACAATAACGATCTTAAAAGAGATCGAAGAACTCAAAAGAAGTTGGCGCTCGGGAATGAAGACCATATGTCAATTACCCAGCGACTACATCAACATCGGCGACACCGATTGGATCCAAGTGAACCCGACTTTGAAGGCGTTTGGGGGACATCATGGAGTCTTCCACATTCAAATTAGTAAAGTCCCCCATAATTAGTAGTATTTCCCTCCATGTAAACATTATAGTACCCACTTTTCGATAGTTAGATCGATGTAAGCCCTTGTTTGATTGAATGAAGTGATTTTGTGTGCATTTGCTCATGTGCATTTGGGTAGTGATTCCCCTTAGACCTCATTCTATTCTACATTTCTCTTCTTTTCTAAACCCATCAGATGCCTCGAGCGCGACCCGGATTCGTTTTCCGAGAATCACCCAATTGATCCGCAGCGAGAATACCCTGATTCAAACATTGAGTGCGAGAACCGAGGAACAACAACAACAACAACAACAACAACCCACCACCACCACCACTGCGGATCATCGACTTCGTTTCCTTGAACTGAATCCGCGGTGTATTCTAAGTACACCGAGCGATTGTAGCGGATGGTGCTCCAAGATAGGAAGGAGTTGACCCTGCGGGATGCACGGATGGTGAAAGAGTGAAGTTTGCAGCACATCGTGAAGGACCCATGGACATGGTGGGAGAATTTCCAGACCACTTACCCGGTGAACAACTTCACATGGGATCAATTTCAGCAAGCTTTTCTGCTGCCCATGTTTAGCGAGGCCATGGCCATGAAGAAGCGTGAGTTTGCAACTTCGCCAAGGAGGAAGGGACTGTTGGCGATCGTGGATGACTTTAGTAAATTACGTTATGCCCCGGATAGCGTTGCTCTTGATGCACTAAACGGAGAAGTTTTAGAAGGTGAATGATGAGTTCAGCATGCCGTTGATGGTAGCAGTTTCAACAACTACGGGAGTTGGTAGACCGAGCCCTCATGATTGAAGGAAAGCAGCACAAATTGAGAACATAGCGGAAGTATGGACAAAGGGAAGTATAACTCGGGCTCGGAAACCTCGTTATACCCTAAATCAGGAATTCAGTTTCAGCATACCCATGGAGGAGAATTAGCATAACCATAATGGCGCCAAGAATGGGAGCGGAATGGAGGAAGCAACGGCGAATCGCACCAACCGTCAACACCATCCAAGGTAGACTTGAGTCACATTACTTGCTTTAAGTGCCATGAGTGGGCACTATGCAAATAGTTCGGAAGGCCAAAATGGAAATGGCAATGGAAGCTCGGAAAAAGCCCAACCCTTTCAGCGGGGACGGTGAACCACATTGATGTGGAGGAGATTGAAGATCAGCCCGATCACGATGTCGGTAAGTTTTGGTTATGTCATTTACTGCGGTTGTTCTTTTAAATCTTGGTGCATCGCATTCATACATATCAAGGGGATTTGTGGATAAGTACAAGTTACCGACCCAAGCCCTTAGGTCACCCATGCTAGTAACCTCACGGAGGCAGTACATGGCTAGTAAATGGTGTGATCGATTGCCACTAAGGGTTGGACACTATGTCTTCCCTCGGACCTAATAGTTACGGAATCCCAAGGATTGGATGTGATATTAGGAATGGATTGGTTATCAAAGTATGGAGGAAACATAGATTGTACCACAAGGTCAATTTTGCTCACCACACGGAAGGAAGAAGGATTAAGTATGTATCACGGCGAGCGAGGAGAGCACAAGTTAATTGCTTATCGGGTAAGTACGGAAGAAGTACGATGGTGAAGGATTATCTGATGTATTTCGGAAGAATTGCGGGAATGCCACGGATAGAGACATTGAGTTTTGATCGAGTATTGCGAGAACAGGCCCGATATCGAGCGGCCGTGCAGGATGCCATAAAGGATTTGGCGGAAATCAGAAGCAGATTAAGGAACTATTGGATAAAGGTTTTATTGCCCAAGTTCTTCACCTTGGGATCACCCGTTTGTTAGTAGATAAGAAGGATGGATCTATGAGAATGGTTGTTGATTATAGTGGATTGAATGAAGTAACAATCAAGAACAAGTACCCACTACCTATGATAAATGATCTGTTTGATAAGCTTGCAAGGCCAAAGTGTTTTCCAAGATCGACTTGCGATCGAGGTACCATCGATTGAAGATTAGGAGCAAGACATACCCAAGACAGCATTTACCACGAGATATGGGTATTATGAGTATACCGTTATGTCATTTGGACTGACTAACGGCGCAGCCTATTTCATGAACCGATGAACAAAGTGTTTATGGAGTTTTGGATAAATTAATCGTGGTGTTCATTGATGATATTTTGATTTTCTCGAAGAATGAAGAGAACACAAGGAACATTGCGATTGGTTTTGGGCGAGAGCATGAGTTGTATGCCAAGTTCAGCAAATGTGAGTTTTGGCTAAAGGAAGTTGGATTTCTCGGACATGTTATATCGGAGAAGGGATAGCGATTGACCCACAAAAGTTGAGACCGTAACCAAATGGGAAGCACCAACGACAATTGGAGAGATTCGGAGTTTCCTTGGACTCGCGAGGATACTACCGAAGATTCATTGAGAATTTCTCAAGGATTGCAAAGCCTATGGTGAATTGTTGAAAAAGGAAAACAAATTCATATGGGTGAGGACTGTGAGGCTAGTTTTAGGAGTTGAAGAAAAGATTGGTTACCTCACGAGTTTGATATTGCGGATCAGGACTAAGGATTATGAGGTGTATTGCGGCGCTTCCGTCGAGGACTTGGAGCCGATGCTTATGCAGGAAGGAAGAGTTGTTTAAGTATGCTTCCGACAACTTAAGCCCCATGAGTTGAATTATGCCACTCATGATTTGGAGTTAACGACCGTTGTGCATGCCTTGAAGGCGTGGAGACATTTTCTCATTGGAAATCATTGTGAAGTATATCGGATCACAAGAGTTTGAAGTACATCTTCACCCGAAAAATTGAACCTCGAGACAAAGGAGATGGTTAGAACTTATCAAGGATTATGATATGAGATTGCATTATCACCCGGAAGGCTAATGTCGTGGCGGCGCATTGAGCCGTAAAACCCGTCAATACCCTAATGATGGGAGGAATACCCAATGAGTTAGCGAGGACCTTGAGGCTATGTTTGGAAATAGTTCGAGAGGCTATGTAGCACATTGGAGATTCGATCGACACTAATGGACAAAATCGAGAAGCCCAAAGGAAGATAAGGAAGTTGCCCTATAAAGGAGAAAATGGGCAAAGGAAAAGCTAAAGTTTGTGAGGATGAGCACGATACCCTATGGTTTGAAGACCGTGTTTATGTGCCCAATGACCGGAGATCGGGAAGTTGATTTTGCAAAAGCCCATGATTCACCTATTGATTCACCGAAATACCAAGATGTATTTGGATTTGAAGAATATTTTACGGTGGACGGAATGAAGAAGGATATTGCGGAGTATGTAGAAATTTGCGGTATTCGAATGGCAGAACATCGAAAGCCGGCGGGATTTTACAACCGTTGCGATACCGAATGGAAGTGGGATAAACTAGGCATGGATTTCATCACGGTTTGCCAAAGACCCGTTCGAGGATATGACTCGATTTGGGTCATAGTTGACCGTTTGACCAAGGTAGCTCATTTCATTCGTCAAGACTACCTATAGCGATGCTAAGTTGGCAAAGATATACATGACCAAATTGTGTGCTTACGGAGTTCAAGGAGCATCGTATCGAGAGAGGAACCAGTTTACCTCGAAATTTTGGAACGGTTACGAAACATTGGGAACGGACTAGAATTGATACACTTTCCACCCACAGACCGATGGACAGACCGAGAGAGTCAATCAGATTTTGGAGGACATCTTGAGAGCTTGTGCACTAGATTATGGATCTAGTTGGGATGATAATTTGCCGTATCAGAATTTTCCTACAACAAGTTACCAAACCAGCTTAAAGATGGCACCTTCGAGGCTCTGTATGGAAGAAGGTGCAGACACCGTTGTCATGGGGGCCGCGGAGATCGTCGGTTGTTTGGACGGATTTGATTAAAGGTCGAATAGAAAGTTAAGTTAATTGAGCAGCTCAAGGTGATCCGAACGGAAGAGCTATGCCGATTCAAAGCGCCAAGCGATTGAGTATGAGGTTGGAGGCAGTATATCTTAGAGTATCCCGCTTGGGAAGTTAAGCATTTTGGAGTTAAAGGAAGTTAGCACCCGTTTAGTTGGACCATATAAGATTTTGCAGCATGGGAGAGATTGTATAAGTTGGAATTGCGGAAGGACTTCACGAGTTCATAGATTCCATGTTTCTCGTTGAAGAAATGTCACCCGAGATAGCGGAGTACGTTAAGAATCGTACCACTTGGAAACAATTCATTGAAGGATGACTTGACATATGAGGAAAAACGGTTAAGATTCTCGATTATGCGGAGTTACCCTTGAAAGGTTATCAAGTTTTGCAAAGTCGATGGAGCCACCCTGAGGATGAACCACCTAGGAAAGAGAAGTTTTGCTCAGGACCACCTCACCTATTTTCTAGCCAACCCGAATCTCGGTGAGATTCATCTTAAAGGTAGGTTTGTAACATCCCAAATTTTCAATTTGGAATGTTATACATTAGGTCATCATGCATATCATATTTTTCTTGCATTTTCCGATCCTAGAAAATTTCCGCAACTCAAGGACCCTCGGAGAGTTGGAAGTTTCATTATTTTCATATTTGGGATTTCTCAAATTTTGAAAATAGGATCATTTGTTTATTTAAATTATCTTCAAAAGTTTTTCTTATAAAAAATTTTAAGAGGGAATAATATGACTTTCCCAACATTTAGGAAAAGAGGTATTATAAATAAATCAAATTTGGCTTTTGGAAGATTTATTTTGCAGGCAAAAATGAGCATTTAAAAAATATGCATATTGCCCGTTTTTAAAGTTCATTTGTTGACTCATTTTAGGAGTCGGGAAAATTAATTTTATTAAATTCGGATTAGTTTGGTATTTCTTTTAATTCGTTTAGTTTTAATTTAAAAAATCGCCCCCCAGGCCAAGGCCTAACCCGACCGTGCCTTAAGCCACCTCCCTCTCTCCCTCCCTTGCCGCCCTTGTGACCCGCCAACGCCACCCGCCCCCCTTGTCAAAGGTGGACACGGTCGCCCCGCCCCCTTCCCAAGCCGTACCCCCCCCTCTTAAATACGCCCCCCCCTCTCTCTCATCGCCTGCCCCTCCAGCCGACCCTTGCCGCCAAGACGGCCGCCCTGCCGTTCCCCCGGCCGGAACCCGCCGCCCTCCGACCCTGACCCGCCCGAACCCGCGAGCCCCTTGAAGCCGGTGCCGACCTCGCCGCCCGATCCGGTTTCCCTATAAAACCGATCCGGTTTTTGTGATGTTCGTTTTTTCAAAAAAACCTATTGGTTTTTTTTTTGGTTTTCTTAATTAGCGTTCACGAACCGTTCGTTTCAATGAATGTGTTGTTGGATTAGTTCGATATGAGCGTCCGTTATTTAAACCGTTAATCGTTTTCTTTTAGTCGGTTTAATCCGTTATTTTTCGATTCGATTTAGATCCGATTTTTCAAATCTGTTTATTTTCTCGCTTCGTTTATCGGAATCGGGTGATTCAGCGCTGGAGTTTAGTTCTGAAACCGCTTCGACTAACCTACTTACAGAGTTTTGTTACTGTAAAATTTTGACCTAGTTTCATATTGTTAAACGAGTCGTTTCTCTCGGTTTCGACTTTCGATGCTTTATTTGATTCGATTCTTTTTGCAACCAGGGTTCTTAAGTTGAACTCTCTGGTTAGATCTTTTATTCGAATTTCCCGTGCATTAGATGAGTACTTATTGTATGCTTGTTGTTTGTCGTTAGATCACCCGGGTCGCCGCGCTTGAATCTCTAGGTCTGGATCATGGAAAGGCAAGTAACACTTGATCATACCTTTTCTACTACCCGTTTTATTGCATTAGATCAAACCCTCAAACACTTGCATGTTTAGGATCAAATTAAATTGTGGGTTTGGGAAGTAGATTGGGGTACCTATTACTTTTACTTATGAAACCTTGGGAGTTACTTCTCGTTTGCTTATTGTGCCATGCTATGCTAGTAGGCGTGGATTGGGTGAGTGAATATCCATGGGATGTGAGATTGTTAATTAGTGGTTTATCTAAGGTGGCAACCTAAACACATCTGGGTGGATTGAGCACTGGTTTCCATCGGGACTTACTGTATTTCTTTGGACCCCACCGGGCTCTAAGGGATCATAAGATTATTCAAGCTGGAAACTTCCGTGTGCAGCCACAAGCCAATTATGGGCTCCGGGTAGTTGACTAAGTTTGCGAACTCTTACGGGAGGCTAGGATGTAGGGGATGTAGGTTGGGGTCTACCCCATGTAAGGTGCTAAGGCCAAGACTATGTCTCGGTCATCCGTTTCTCAAACACCATGAAGTCAGGGAACCAAGCGGAGGCGTCGAGGGGGGTTTCCCCTTTTAAATAATCAAATTGGATGGGCGTCTTAGTATCTAGTTCTTGAATATCATGTGAATCTCAACATGTTACTTCTAAATAAAAGTTATTGGGTTTTGATGAGTACTTTTTAATTGGGATTGAGGATCTTTGTCAACCATTCTCAATGTTTAACAACCACCATGATAGTTAAAATAAAGTTATTCCTTTGATGTAGGGAAAAATCAGCTTTATGCAAATGTAACCGTGAGGCCTTACAACCACCAAATATGCATGTAGTATAGGCTTATTCCTTCATTGCTCTTATGTGTTACATTGCCGGCATATTCCATGTCTTGACCCGTTTTGGGCTGCAACTTTCACGTTGGAGACTTTTGAACGACAGTAAGGTGTTAGGTTGGTTCTATACTCGGTGATGCCGTTGGAGTTGATGGACTGCTTATCTTCCAAGCCTTCGCTGTTATCATTAGATGGCCTTAAGCCATATTATTTAATAAGTTCCTTGTGGACAACGATGTAATAAGTGTGTGATTGCTACTCGATATAAATCCTTGAATCTTTGTGGTGTCGGCATTCTGATCCGGGGATGACCAAAACGAGACTTGATCCATTGTCGGCGCTACATAAAACTTGCAACAACAAAGTAGAGGGCGTCTAACTTGTTTTCGGGCATGTTTGATGTGATGTGGTCAAGGCGTGATGCTATATTTTATTGTATGAGATGATCATGTTTTTAACCAGTTATCGCCTGGCGGAAACCATATGGTTGTCGCTTTATTGTATGAAATGCAAAAGCCATGTAATTGCTTTCTTTATAACTAAGCATGGCGATAGTCGTAAAGCAATAGTTGGCGGGCGACAAATGCTGATGGAGATCAGGTGTCGCGCGGTGGCGATGGTGATCATGGGGTTTGGCGATGGAATCCAAGCACAAGATGATGATGGCCATATCATATCACTTATATTGATTGCATGTGATGTTTATCCTTTTGCATCTTATCTTGCTTTGATTGCGGTAGCATTATAAGATGATCTCTCACTAAAATTATCAAGAAGTGTTCTCCTGGTATGCACCGTTCGAAAGTTCTTGTCTTTGAGACACCCGTGATGATGGGTGTGATAGGCCTCGTTCAAATACAGGGGTGCAAAGCATTTTGCCGGAATACTCAGTTAAACTTGGAGCCTAGCATATAAAGAATGGCCTCGGAACACGGAGACCGAATGGCGTGAATCATATAGTAGATATGATCAACATATTGATTTCCTTTTTGAAACTACTCCATCTCCGTGCGATCGGACATGGTGTAGTTGATATGGATCACGTAATCACTTAGAGGATTAGAGGATGTCTATCTAAGTGGGAGTTCTTAAGTAATATGATTAATTGAACTTTAATTTATCATGAACTTAGTCCTGGTAGTATTTTGCAAAATTATGTTGTAGATCAATAGCTCGTTGTTGCTTTCATATGTTTGTTTGATATGTTCCTAGAGAAATTATGTTGAAAGATGTTAGTAGCAATGATGCGGATTGGATCCGTGATCTGGGTTTATCCTCATTGCTGCCTGGAAAATTATGTCCAATGCACCGGGTGGGACCTATTAGGAGAAAGGGGCGTTATGAGCGTTTGGCTAGCTCAATATGATGACTACTTGATAGTTTAGTGCACCATATTTACGGCTTAGAATCGGGACTTCAAAGGCGTTTTGAGCGTCATGGACCATATGAGATGTTCGGTGGAAGTTAATATTTCAAGCAAATACCGAGTTGAGAGAATGAAGTCTCCAACAAGTTCTATAGCTAAAAGATGGAGAGAATCGCTCAACTAGTGGCGTGTGCTCGTTATGCGGTACTTCAATCGCTTGAATCAAGTGGGAGTTAATCTAGATAAGATAGTGATTGACGAATTCTCTAGTCACCATCACTAAGTTACTAGAACCTTTGATGAACTATAGTATGCAAGGATGGCAAAGGATTCCCGAGCTCCATTTGAAATCGGAAGGTGAAATCGAAAAAGAGCATCAAGTGTTGATGATTGACAAGACCACTAGTTTCAAGAAAAGGGCAAAGGGAAAGGGGAACTTCAAGTAGAATGACAAAAAGTTGTCACTCCCAAGAAACAAAGCTGAACCAAAGCCGAAACTAAGTCTTACCTTGCATAAAATGGTCCTTTGAAGCGGAAATACCACAAATATTTGGTGGATAAGAAGGATGGCAAAGTGAACAAGGGTATATTTGATATCGGTTATTGATGTGTGCTTTACTAGTGTTTATAGTAGCCCCAGTATTTGATACTTGTTGGTTGCTAAGATTAGTAACTTAAAACAGGAGTTACATAATAACGAGACTAGTTGAAGGGAAGTGGCGATGAGTGTTGGAAGTAGTTCCAAGATTGATATGATCATCCGCCACTCCTATACTATCGAGATAGTGTTTATAGTAGCCCCAGTATTTGATACTTGTTGGTTGCTAAGATTAGTAACTCGAAGCAATTGAATAAACATAAACTAGTTGAAGGGTACATGAGTGTTGGAAGTAGTTCCCAATTGATATGATCATCATCGCACCTCCCTATACTATCGGGATTAGTGTTGAACCTAAATAAATGTTATTTGGCATTTCGTTGAGCATGGATATGATTTGATCATGTTTATTGTCGTTATTCATGTAAGTTAAGAATAATTATTGTTCTGTTTACATGAATAAAACCTTCTATGGTCATACACCCAATGAAAATGGTTTGTTGGATCTCGATCGTGT
>JAHIAM010018386.1:0-12995 GCA_021605205.1 Aegilops longissima
TGCATATTAAATTGCTGTTTAACAACTTGAACATAATGTTTATTCAGATCTGGACCAATTTCGAAATTTGCATATGAGGACTTCAGGAATTGTTTTATGTTGCTTGGCCTCATTTAAACTTGCCTTGATGTGTTGTTCTTGTTTGCATCATCCTTGCCATGAGTAGCTTCATGTAGCTTTGTCATGCATCATGCTTGGTTGTGCATCATGTCTTGTTCATGTGTGGAGTGTTTACTATGTTGTGTGCTTCTTCTTGTTAGTTCTGTTTCGTTGCGATCGTGAGGATTAGTTCGTCTACGCTTGGTTAGCTTCATCCGTTCATCTTCTTCATGGACTCGTTCATCTTCTTCATGGACTCGTTCTTCTTCCTTGCAGGATTTCAGGCAAGATGACTGCTACCCTGGATCTCACTACTATCATTGCTATGCTAGTTGCTTCGTTCTTTCGCTATCTTCGCTACCTATCTTTGTTGCTCAAGCCTACCTAATTGCCATGTCAGCCTCTAACCTTTTGCACCCTTCCTAGCAAACCGTTGTTTGGCTATGTTACCGCTTTGCTCAGCCCCTCTTATAAGCGTTGTTAGTTGCGGTGAAGATGAAGTTTGTTCCTTGTTGGAACATGGAGATGTTGTTCCTTGTTGGAACATGTTTACTTGTTGGGATATCACAATATATCTTATTTAATTAATGTATCTATATACTTGGTAAAGGGTGGAAGGCTCGGCCTTATGCAGTGTTTTGTTCCTCTTGCGCCTAGTTTCCGTCATATCGGTATTATGTTCCCGGTTTTTGCGTCCCTAGCGGTCGGGTGATTTATGGGACCCCCTTGACAGTTCGCTTTGAATAAGACTTTTCGGCAAGGCCCAACATTGGTTTTACCATTTGCCTCACCTATTACCTTTTTCCCTTGAATCGCTCTCAAGGGTCATCTTCATTAGCCCCGGGCCAATGCTTGTCTAAGTGTTGGTCCAAACTAGAAACCCTTTGCGGCGCCACCTCGGGAAACTTGAGGCTGGTTTTAGTTATCGGACTGCTCATCCGGTCGTGGCACAGGGCGAGATCTGTGCGGCTACTACCGAGGGTGTCGGCAGCCGGGAGGTCTTCTTGGACTTGTTTTATTGCTGTGAAATGTCTTGTGCGGGATTCGGGCTGATCGGGCTTCAGGGAGAAGTCTATTCCTCGTTGATCGCGAGAGCTTATCATGGGCTAAGTTGGGACACCCTGCGGGTTTGAACTTTGAAAGCCGTGCCGCGTTATGTGGCAGATGGGAATTTGTTGATATCCGGTTGTAGAAAACCGAAGTTGATCTTAATTAAAATACACCAACCGTGTGCGTAACGTGAGTGTCTCTTTTGGGGTTGATCGAGAGGAGAACACGGTTTCTTGGGTTATGTCGGCGTGGTAGGAGTTCAGGATCACTTCTTGATCATTACTAGTTGACGACCGTTCCTTTGTTTCTCTTCTCGCTCTCATTTGCGTATGTTAGCCACCATACATGCTTAGTCATTGCTGCAACCTCACCACTTTACCTTCCTTTCCCATTTGAGCTTTGCTAGTCTTGATACCCATGGTAATGGGATTCTTTGAGTCCTCGTGGCTCCTGATTACTACACCACCGTTGCGGTACAGGTTTGCGATGCTCTTGGCCTTGAGGCGATGTTTGCTTGTGTTGGAGTTCTTCTTCTTACCTTCTTCTTGATCGGGGATAGGTTCGGTCGGCGGCTTTGGGCTAGCAGGTGGATGTCGTTTGAGCTTTTGTTTATGTTTCATCCGTAGTGGATGTTGATCTTGTATATGATGTTGTTGTATTCTTGTGGCATTCATGCCTTATATGTATCCTATGTATTATGTAATGTTGATGTAATGATATCCACCTTGCAAAAGCGTTTCAATATCTTGGGTCTATCCTTGGTGGGACCGTCGAGTTCCTTTGGATAGGGTGCATATTAGGCGTGACAAGTTGGTATCGAGCCTCGACCGACCCTAAGGCCTTGTTTGATCGTGTAGTTTGGCGTTGTTGAGTCTAGAAAAACTGTTTTCGAGTCTAGTTATATCGGAGTAGGAATTCTTTTACTCCTCGCCCTTAAATCGCTTCTGGTGGGAATCTTGGCGTAGGTGTTTTGAATTACTCCTCTTCCCTTCAAAATTTTCTTTAGGATCATGAGTTGGTTTTCGATCGTTGGCCCTCATCTCTTTTCATCGGTGCTTTTCTCGTCAAGTTGACTCGAGCCTCTCCTTCTTTGGGTTCAATCCTCAGTTCTTCCTCCGGCGTCGTTGTTTTTCCTTGTTAGTAGTTGTCCTTGTTTTCCCACCGCCCACCCTTCTTCTTCTTATCGGATCCGGAGTCCGTAGGCGAGTATCGATCCTACTCGTGTGAAGTTTTTACTCTCTCTCCTCAATGATTTCTACTAGTGTTTTCTCGTCAAGATATTCGTCGTTTCCCCTTCCAAGTTGCCTTTGTTTTCCGCCCTCCACCCTTTTTCTTCCCGGAGTTCGAGTTTCTTCCGACCATCAATTTCGTTCGTGCGGAGTATCTTCAGTCTTTTCTCAATTATTTCAACCGGTGAATTCTCGTCTCGTTCGTCATTCTTCATCTCCTTTTCTTTTCCGGCGGTTTCAATTCAAGTTATAAAGGTTGATCATATTCTTTCCTCGGCTCAAATGTTTTTCCCTTGCTCGTTCGTCTCTGCTTGATTTATCCTTCGGAGTGTTCAAGTCATCTCGGGAGATTAAATGCATGTTCGATTAATTGAGGTTGTCACCTCATTCAAATCTTTCAATTGTTCGGTGCATCATCTATCTATTCAACAATCCTTTCCAGCGGTGTTTTCTTTTAGTGGGCCCTAACCCACGGTCTTTTCGAGGATCTTACGACTCTTCTATTTTCCGGGTTATTCTCAATTCTTTTCGGAGTTTGGCGTAGAATGAATTTCATCGGTCGACGCCTTTCCAAGATCGTTTTCAAACCATTTCATTGTTGGCTCAACCTCTTAGCTTTTCATTCTCCGGAGTACCTCAGTAATTTTGGTGATGTTTCTGTCGTCATTTGAAGACAAGTAGATTTTCTCTTAAATCTTGTCCGTTCTCCGGAGATTCATGGTGCTAGCTTCGATGTTATCCTATCTAATTGTTTCCGTTGTGCAATTCTTTTCATCCATCCAGATATTTCAGGAGTTGTTTTCTCTCTCGACCATCCGGAGTCATCTTTTCGGAATATTTCTTACGTTCCAAGTTTTCAACCGTTCGTCTCAATATTCTTAGGTTGCTTCGTTCAAGTATTCTTCTATCGATTCGCGATCTCTTTGTTCTCTTGCTTTTTAATTCCCTCAAGTATCTCCGTGCTTTCTAATTCTTCCCAGTGATTAGGTCTCTTTCATCAGTCATTTTGAATTCTTACGGTGGCTCGTTCAAGATTCTTTTCCTTGATTATCATTTTAATTCATTCGTTTTTCCAATCCTACTGGTGGTTACGTTGAAGATCTCTTTTCGGTTTTCACCATATTTAATTCATTAGTTCTTTTAATCCTACGGTGGTTCATGAAGTCCTTCTCAAGTTTGTGATATGTCACTTCTCAATCCTTTTCAAGAAGAATAAGTAAGATGTGAAATCCTTTGCTTGTCATCAATTTAATTTGATGAAGGATAAGCTTGATAAATCTTATTCTTAATCCATCCCATGATTAATCCTTTCTTTGGAGTTTGTTCTTAATGAATAAATTCTAGTTCCAAGTGTTTTCATCTTTTCTTTTCGGAGTTCAAATTTCCTCAGCCATTTAGTGGAATCCTCCATCTAATTCATCGCAGAGCTCATCTTATTCTTTCATCCTTCATTTTATCTCATCATCCTTTTTGTCACGGAGTTCTTCATGGTGGATTTTCATGATTTATTTCTTTCTTCAAGAGTTCATCAAGATTTTGTTGGTGGAGTTCAAGTATCTTTTCTTCTCGCGTCTTGAAGAGCAAATAATTCTTCATCTTCTTTTGAGGTGGAGTTTTGCATTTCTTCGTTCTCCTCGGCTATGTAATCTTTTCGTTTGTGGTGGCGTGATCAGCTCATAATTTTGAGATGTTATCCATAAGTCCACAACAAGCTTATTCTTTCATGGTTGATTTTCTCAACAACTCCGTTCAATCCTTCTTCTAACGTTGCTTTCAATTCCATTAGTGGCACAAGTTGTCATTTTATTCTCCGTTCTTTTCATTGACTCTTTCAATTCTTTAGGAGGTTTTTCATGTCTTCATCAAGTATCATTCCATCCTCTCAAGTTCATGTTCTAATCCGTCCTTTTTCAGCGATGTGCTGCCTAAATCCTTTCGGTCTTATTCGTTTCTTTTCTCATTCTAACCACTCGGTTAGAGCGAGTGATTCGAGTCTATCTTGTTCCTTGACTTTCGATTCTCGTCATTCTCGTCGTTCCTCTCTTATTCTCGAGTGCTCTCGATTCTTTGATTCTTCTCTAGAGTTCTGGTTTCACCTCATCCTTTTTCTCTTCCGTCTCGGTCCTAAGATCTCGGGACGAGATCTCTGTTAGTGGAGGGTGTTATAGCGCCCGGATTCGATCGCCCGGTGTCGCGATTATTCGTCGTTGTTGCCATGTCATTTGCTTGCGTGTTGCACTTTGCCATGTCATCATCTGCATTTCATATCATGTCATCATGTGCATCGCATTTGCATACATGTTCGTCTCATGCATCGAGCATTTTCCCGTTGTCCGTTTTGCAATCCGGCACTCCTATGTCTCCGGCGCCCCTTTTACCTCTTTTCATGTCTGCGGGTGTCAAGCGTTCTCGGAATGCCCGAGGTTTGTCAAGCGGCCTTGGTATAACACCGTGAACCGCTGTCAAGTTCGGATCATTTGGAGGTCGTTTGGTACTCAGCAGTTAGCAGGTAACATAAAGCCTCTTTGTTTGCAGCCCAACACCCTTTCAAAGTGACCCAAAACCCACCAAACTCCCCTCCATGCTCTCGATCGTTCGATCCGCGATCGCGTGGCAACCGCACCTCATTTGGACTCTCCTAGCTCCTCTACCTATAAATATGTCCTCCCTCCAAATTGCGGTCAAATCCACCTAACCCTAGCCTTGTCCTCCTCCTTGGCCGGACCGTCCGGACCCAGCGGACATTCCGCCTCACCTCGCTCCGTGAATCGCGCCTCCACGCTCCTCCGCGCTCCCTTCTCACTCCATGGCGCCACGTGTCCGGGCGGCGCCCGCTCCGCCGCCACCCGCGAGGCGCCCGGGCAAGGCTGACCCGCCGACCACGCATCGGCCGCCTCGCTGCGACGCCACCCGCGCCAGGTGGCCTCGCTCGCCGCCGCCTCGGCCCTCGACCCCCAGCGCCGCTCTCCAGCGGCGCCCGCGCCCAGCCGCGCCTGCCGCTGGCCCAGCCCCCTCGCCCGGCGTCCGCGCCATGGCCTTCGAGCTCGGTGCGAGCTCGGCGCCTCCGCGTCGCCTCCCGTCGCCTAATCGCCTTCCCGCGGATCCGGCCGGATCGCGCGAGATCGGCCGGATCCGAGCGTCTCCGGCCATCTCCCTCCTCTCCGTGAGAGTTCGGCGGAGATCCGGCCTTCCTCGTAAACCGTACGCGGGTTGACTTCCCCCTCTAAATTCTTGATCCACGAGCATATGCGATATTTTGTGCCATTTAGTTGCATCATATCTCGTCAGCGTAGCTCCGTTTCTTGGCGTGTAATATGTCAAAATGTTCGTCTAGAAGAGTAGATCATTTCATCTCATTGCATCATGTTCATTTGAGCTCATCTTGGTGCCCGAAATTCTGTTGCAAGAGTGCTATGTGATGTTAGTTTCTGTTTCTTAACAGAACTTGCACTTTGTTATTTTGCCATGATTGATGTGTGCACCCTATGAATTTAAGTCCTACATGTGTTTTGAAATATGCCATGCCATCTTTCCAGGGTGTATGCCATGTATTTTTGTGATCTATGTGGTGACTAGCACAAGCATGCAAAGTAGGTGTCTGTTGTTGCTGATTTCAGCCCTGTTTGCTATTATTTTGATGCCATGTTTACTTGATGCTACAGAGATCCATGCATATTTTGAGATACTTAAGTAAGGATGTTTTGTAAAGCATGTCTTGATCTATCCATCCATGCCCTTGTTTGCAATTATTGTGTGCCATAGCTTGAGTCAATCGAGCTCTACTTTTGCTTCAAATGTTTCCTGGCAGATTGTTTACATGTTATTCAATTTTGCCTAGGTTGTTGTGGTTGATCCATGTATGCTATGTTATTGTTCTTGCCATGTATGTCTTCTATGCCATGTCTTCTTGATGTATGTATGCTTAGTTTATCATATGAGGCTCTGTAGGTGAGTGCATTGAGCTTGTAAACATGCCTTCTTGTTATCAGTTTTGACATGCCATGTTGCTGAATCTGTTATGAAACTTTCAATTTTGACATGGGTGTTACTATATTTTCTGATCCTTTTTGGCTTATGGTCACTAAGGACTTTTGTTCTATGCTTTGAGTAGATTCATGCCATGCCTTTGTTTGCCTTGTTAAGTTCCTGTAATATGTTGTTTCATAGCTCTAAACATTGCAACCTGATGTTATTTCTGCCAATGCCTGAAACTGTTATTAGTTGCAATCTTGCCATGTCATTTTGAGCATGTTCTAGTCATTTCTGGAGATAGCTCAGTGCTCATGTTTTGTAATGCTTTACCTGTACATCATGCCCATGCCTTTTGTTTTCATATTGAGGTGCTGTAGCATGTTGTTTTGATGCTTGCAATATGCTTAGTTGCTGTTTTGGACAGATTGTTGCTTAGGCTTGTATAGGGTGTATGTGTTGATCCGTTGCTCCGTTTTGAGTGTGCTCTATATGAAACTTGCTTGATTTTGCATGTAGTTTAATATTAACATGTTGGATCCTTGTTTTGGGGGTGTTTGCTTGATGTTTATATGCATTTTGCACCAATGCCATGGTTATCTTGTTTTGCTCATATCTTCTAGGCCGTAGCTCCGAATCTAATGAACTTTATATGTAACTTGACTAGAATTTCGTGTAGATCATCGTGGTGCATATTAAATTGCTGTTTAACAACTTGAACATAATGTTTATTCAGATCTGGACCAATTTCGAAATTTGCATATGAGGACTTCTAGGAATTGTTTTATGTTGCTTTCGGCCTCATTTAAACTTGCCTTGATGTGTTGTTCTTGTTTGCATCATCCCTTGCCATGAGTAGCTTCATGTAGCTTTGTCATGCATCATGCTTGGTTGTGCATCATGTCTTGTTCATGTGTGGAGTGTTTACTATGTTGTGTGCTTCTTCTTGTTAGTTCTGTTTCGTTGCGATCGTGAGGATTAGTTCGTCTCGCTTGGTTCGGCTTCATCCGTTCATCTTCTTCATGGACTCGTTCATCTTCTTCATGGACTCGTTCTTCTTCCTTGCGGATTTCAGGCAAGATGACCGCTACCCTGGATCTCACTACTATCATTGCTATGCTAGTTGCTTCGTTCTTTACGCTATGTTGCTACTACTATCACCTGTTGCTCAAGCCTACCTAATTGCCACGTCGACCTCTAACCTTTTGCACCCTTCCTACCAAACCGTTGTTTGGCTATGTTACCGCTTTGCTCAGCCCCTCTTATAGCGTTGTTAGTTGCGGTGAAGATGAAGTTTGTTCCTTGTTGGAACATGGAGATGTTGTTCCTTGTTGGAACATGTTTACTTGTTGGGATATCACAATATATCTTATTTAATTAATGTATCTATATACTTGGTAAAGGGTGGAAGGCTGGCCTTATGCACAGTGTTTTGTTCCTCTTGCCACCTAGTTTCCGTCATATCGGTATTATGTTCCCGGATTTTGCGTCCCTAACGGTCGGGTGATTTATAGGACCCCCTTGACAGTTCGCTTTGAATAAGACTTTTCGCAAGGCCCAACATTGGTTTTACCATTTGCCTCACCTATTACCTTTTTTCCCTTGGGAGTCGCTCTCAAGGGTCATCTTCATTTAGCCCCGGGACCAATGCTTGTCTAAGTGTTGGTCCAAACTAGAACCCTTGCGGCGCCACCTCGGGAAACTTGAGGTTGGTTTTAGTTATGCGGACTGCTCATCCGGTCGTGGCACAGGGACGAGATCTGTGGCTACTACTAGGGTGTCGCGCGCGGGAGGTCTTCTTGGACTTGTTTTATTGCTGTGAAATGTCTTGTGCAGGGATTCGGGAGCTGATCGGGCTTCGGGAGAAGGTCTATTCCTTCGTTGATCGCGAGAGCTTATCATGGGCTAAGTTGGGACACCCTGCAGGGTTTGAACTTTGAAAGCCGTGCCCATGGTTATGTGGCAGATGGGAATTTGTTGATATCCGGTTGTAGAAAACCGAAGTTGATCTTAATTAAAATACACCAACCGTGTGCGTAACGTGAGTGTCTCTTTTCGGGGTTGATCGAGAGAGAACACGGTTTCTTGGGTTATGTCGGCGTAGGTAGGAGTTCAGGATCACTTCTTGATCATTACTAGTTGACGACCGTTCCTTTGTTTCTCTTCTCGCTCTCATTTGCGTATGTTAGCCACCATACATGCTTAGTCATTGCTGCAACCTCACCACTTTACCCTTCCTTTCCCATTTGAGCTTTGCTAGTCTTGATACCCATGGTAATGGGATTGCTGAGTCCTCGTGGCTCATAGATTACTACACCACCGATTGCGGTACAAGTTTGCGATGCTCTTGTGCCAGAGCGATGTTTGCTTGTGTTGGAGTTCTTCTTCTTACCTTCTTCTTGATCGGGGATAGGTTCGATTCGGCGGCTGGCTAGCGAGTGGATGTCGTTTGAGCTTTTGTTTATGTTTCATCCGTAGTCGGATGTTGATCTTATATATGATGTTGATTTGTATTCTTGTGGCATTCATGCCTTATGTATGTATCCTATGTATTATGTAATGTTGATGTAATGATATCCACCTTGCAAAAGCGTTTCAATATCTGGGTCTATCCTTGGTGGGACCGTCGAGTTCCTTTGGATAGGGTTCGCATATTGGGCGTGACAATCTAGCAATGAGATAGAGGTGCATCTACATACCCTTATGGAATCGGCGAGCGTTCTAGAAACAGGGTTGAGGGGTGCTACTTCGTCGTGATCCAAATCACCGATGATCCTAGTCTTGAGCAGGACAGCACCTCCGCGTTTAACACGTCGGTTGAGGAAGGCGTCTCCTCCTTCTTGATCCATCAAAGGGCGGAGAGGTTGATGAAGATCAGCTGACACGCGGTGGTGGTGGATCAGGATGATCTCGGCGGGGCTTCGCCAGCGTCTGCGAGAGGAGGCGTGTGGCAAGGGAGAGGGCGCCTAGAGCATGGGTGCGGCTGCCTCCTCCCCTCTTTATATAGTCCCCCTAGGGGCTGGCCAGAGATGGGAACTCCAAGGGGCGCGACCGGGTGGCATCCCCCCAAGCAGTGGGCGCCCCCACCCCTAGGGTTTCCCAACCTTAGGCGAGGGGGCCCAAGGGGGTGGGCGCACCAGCCCACCGAGGCTGGTTCCTCCCACTTCAGCCCATGGAGCCCTCGGTATAGGTGGCCCCACCGGTGGACCCAGGGACCCTTCGGTGGTCGGTACAATCTGGATACCCAGAAACTTTCCGATGGCGAAACCTGACTTCCATATATAATTCTTTACCTCCGGACCATTCCGGAACTCCTCGTGGCGTCAGAGATCTCATTCGGGACTCGAACAACTTTCAGAGTTCTTGCATACTCATATCTCTACAACCCTAAGCGTCCACAGAACCTTAAGTGTGTAGACCCTACGGGTTCGGAGACATCAGAACATGAGAGGCGCCTCTCCGGTCAATAACCAATAGCGGGATCTGGATATCCATGTTGGCTCCCACATGCTCCTCGATGATCTCATCGGATGAACCACGATGTCAAGGATTCAAGTAACCCGTATACAATTCCCTTTGTCAATCGTGCGTCACTTGCCGAGATTCGATCGTCGGTATCCCAATACCTCGTTTAATCTCGTTACTGGCAAGTCACTTTACTCATCTTGTAATGCATGATCCTGTGACGGACACTTGGTCACATTGAGCTCATATGATGATGCATTACCGAGTGGGCCAGAGATACCTCTCCAGTCATCGGAGTGACAAATCCAGTCTCGACTCGTGCCAACCAGCAGATACTTTTGGAGATACCGTAGTGCACCTTTATAGTTACCCGATTACGTTGCGACGTTTGGCACACCAAAGCACTCCTACGGTATCGGGAGTTGCACAATCTCATGGTCTAAGGAAATGATACTTGACATTTGGAAAAGCTCTAGCTAAATGAACTACATGATCTTTGAGCTATGCTTAGGATTGGGTCTTGTCCATCACATCATTCTCCCAATGATGTGATCCGTTATCAATGACATCCAATGTCCATAGTCAGGAAACCATGACTATCGTTGATCAACGAGCTAGTCAACTAGAGGCTCACTAGGGACACATTGTGGTCTATGTATTCACACATGTATTACGATTTCCGGATAACACAATTATAGCATGAATAATAGACTATTATCATGAACAAAGAAATATAATAATAACCATTTTATTATTGCCTCTAGGGCATATTTCCAACAGTCTCCCACTTGCACTAGAGTCAATCATCTAGTTACATTGTGAAGAATCGAACAACCATAGAGTTACGGTGTTGATCATGTTTTGCCCTAGGGAGAGGTTTAGTCAGCGGATCTGCTACATTCAGGTCCGTATGTACTTTACAAATATCTATGTCTCCATCTTGAACATTTTCACTAATGGAGTTGAGCGGCGCTTGATGTGCAGTCTTCTTGTGAAACCTGGGCTCCTTGGCAAGTGAAATAGCTCCAGTGTTGTCCGAGAAGAGTGCGATCGGCCCGGCGCATTGGGTATGACTCCTAGGTCGGTGATGAACTCCTTCACCCAAATTGCTTCATCGCTGCCTCTGAGGCTGCCATGTATTCCGCTTCACATGTAGATCCATACGGCGCTTTGCTTGCACTGACCACTTACTGCCCACCATTCAAAATATACATGTATCCGGTTTGTGACTTAGAGTCATCGGATCGTGTCGAAGCTAAGCGTCGGCGTAACCCTTCTGACGAGCTCTTCGTCACCTCCATAAACGAAACATGTCCTTAGTCCTTTTCGGTACTTCAGGATATTCTTGACCGTTGTCCGGTGTTCCTTGCGGGATTACTTTGGTACCTTCCTACCAAACTTACAGCAAGGTTTACATCAGGTGCAGTACCTGCATGGCATACATAATAGATCCTATGGTGAGGCATAGGGATGACACTCATCTCTTCTTTATCTTACTGCCGTGGTGGGGCATTGAGCGAGCTCAATCTCACACCTTACGTCTGAGGCAAGAACCCTTTCTTGGACTGATCCATATTGAACTTCTTCAATATCTTATCAAGGTATGTGCTTTGTGAAGGACCTATGAGGCGTCTTGATCTATCCTATAGATCTTGATGCCTAATATGTAACTTCTCCAAGGTCCTTCATTGAAAAACATTTATTCAAGTAGGCCTTAATGTTGTCCAAAGTTCTATATCATTTCCCATCAAAAGTATGTCATCTACATATAATATGAGAAATGCTCTGAGCTCCCACTCACTTTCTTATGTAGAGCTTCTCCATAAGTCGCATAAACTAAACGCTTTGATCATCTCATCAAAGCGAATGTTCTAACTCGAGATGCTTGCACCAGCCCATAAATGGATCGTTGGAGCTTGCATACCTTATTAGCATTCTCAGGTCGACAAAACCTTCGGCTGCATCATATACAGTTCTTCCTTAAGATGGCGTTAAGGAATGTCGTTTTGGCGTCCATTGCCATATCTCATAATCATAGTATCCGGCAATTGCTAACATGATTGAGACGGACTTTAGCTTCGCTACGGAGAGAATGTCTCATCATAGTCAACCCCTTGAACTTGTCGATAACCCTTAGCGACAAGTCGAGCTTTATAGATGGTAACATTACCATCGCGTCCGTCTTCTTATTAAAGATCCATTTGTTTTCTATAGCCGCCGATCATCGGGCAAATCTTCAAAGTCCATACTTCGTTTTCATACATGGATCCTATCTCGGATTGCATGGCTTCAAGCCATTTGTTGGAATCTGGGCCCGCCATCGCTTCTTCATAGTTCGAAGGTTCACCTTTGTCTAACAACATGATTTCCAGGACAGGGTTGCCATACCACTCTAGTGTGGAGCGTGTCCTCGTGGACCTATGAAGTTCGTAGTAACTTGATCCAAGTACCTTGATCATCATCATTAATTTCCTCTTGATTGGTCTTGGCACCAGGAACATCTTCTGAGCTGCGCTACTCACGGTTCAAGAGGCGTACTTCATCAAGTTCCACTTTCCTCCACTTACTTCTCTCGAGAAACTCTTTCTCGGAAAGGACCCATTCTTGGCAACAAAGATCTTGCCTTCGGATCTGAGGTAGAAGGTATACCCAATGGTTTCCTTAGGGTATCCTATGAAGGCGCATTTTTACGACTTGGGTTCGAGATTTTCAGGTTGAAGTTTCTTGACATAAGCATCGCATCCCCAAACTTTTAGAAGCGACGACTAGGTTTCTTCCCAAACCATAATTCATACGGTGTCGTCTCAGCGGTTTAGGCGGTGCCCTATTTAAAGTGAATGTAGCTGTCTCTAGGCGTATCCCCAAAATGATAGTGGTAAATCGGTAGAGACATCACAGATCGCACCATATCCAATAAAGTGTGATTCGACGTTCGGACACACCGTTAAGTGAGGTGTTCGGTAGCGTGAGTTGTGAAATGATTCCACATGTCCTTAAGTGTGTACCAAATTCGTGACTTAAATATTCTCCTCCACGATCGATCGTAGGAACTTTATCTTTCGGTCACGTTGATTCTCTACCTCATTATGAAATTCCTTGAACTTTTCAAAGGTCTCGGACTTGTGTTTCATCAAGTAGACATACCCATATCTACTCAAGTCAAATCGGTGAGGTGAGCATCGA